>JASAOG010000204.1:0-205000 GCA_030265305.1 Biomphalaria pfeifferi
AATCCAGAGTAGAACAGAGTTGTGTTTGATGAGCACCTTAAAGCAGCATCAAAATCTTCTCCCAGATACCACCTCCCCACAACCGTGCCACAAAAGTGATTGGACCATAGAACTCAGCATGCTATAAGCATAATCATCTTCTTTTTTGAAGTAACCTCTGTATTATATAAGATAAGACAGTTGAGCTATTAAGATATTCAAATAAAAAAAATAATCTTTGTCTTCTGTTTCTAAAGTTGAAATATAAATGAAAGATTTTGTCCTTAAAGAAGATTTAAATGGTAACAGCTGTAGTATATGACAAGCAAGAAAGACAAAGATGATTCCAATAGTTACATTTGAACAAAGTGATAATAAAATGAAAAGTCAAGTTATGATGCAACGAACGTTTTAAGGGCCACATTGTTTCAAAAAGTGTTCATGATACACTCTAGTGTTGCATTTGTCTCAGTATTATCTAGTATTTGGATTGCTATGCTCTTCAGGACACAGACGGCATTCCCTTTTATATTAATCCAATGAGATTTTAACAAGAGTAAATAATGCTACGTCAGCATTTCTCAAACTGTGGGTAGCACCTCTCTCAAGGGTAGAGCGAGGTGCTGACTAAGAAAGGGGGGCGGGTTAATTTATTTATCAAGAGCCAAAAATAAGTTGTATATTCATTGTACAATCTAACTTTAAATATCAACCAAATAAAATGGCATTGTTACCAATGTTTTAACAATTAAAATATTTCAAGTAGAGACGTCATTTTTATCTTCTTTTTTCTTTTTTAAAGTAACGTCTCAATAATATAAGAAGATATGATTATGATGAGAAGCTTTTCAAATATCTACCGTTTTCACCAGCGGGGGGTCAGCGACAATATCGACTTAAAAACGTTATGAGGAAGACATTTAAAAACGTCTCCGCTAACGTGCAGTGCAATCTTTAATCCATTCTCCCCCCCCCCCCCCCCCCAACCACAGTAGACACCTATAATCCCATTTGTAAAGGGAATCGTTGCACTTTCTATATAAGAAACATGTTTCCTATCTTTGCATTTCTTAGGACGATTTTGTTGCACTGACCCCCCCCCCCCCAAAGTTCAGACAGTTACCTCTACGAGCGTGCGTACATAGTTCACACTCACGAGGCCAAGTCACACGCACATCTCAGCAGTCTACTAAACCCGCTACGTATCGATTCACCTTCGCACAAAACAATATAAGCGAAACCTTTTTTTTTTTTTTTTTTTTTAAATTACAGCTTACTATAGTTTCATGTCAAATCAATAGCTAACTCAAGTGAACACAAACTTTGTGCAAGCTTATACACACAATAACATGTTCTATTAATGTTTAATTAGACCGTGTCCCGGGCTATCAATCTTGCTGAGGGTAAACATAGCATCCCATCGCGTAGGTTTTAAGATCTAATAACGGCTTTGTTTTGTTTATTAGATTACAAAATAAAAGAAAGGGGTGTGGGCAAACTGGGGTACAGGATCGCTGGGACCTGCAAGGAAAACATCAGGAAATAGGCGAGCCAAAGAATAGGGAGACATAACATCAAAGAATGGACGAACCTTACACAGAATGAGACGCCAGTGAGAGCAAACAGAGAAGAGAATGGTCAGAATACAGGAGACTACCGGATAGGTAGATTTAAAACTAACTACAAACAAGCAAATAGATTTATTTTTAAAAAATGTTTTTTTTTTCTTCAAATCAGAAATGGGAAAAAAAAACGCAAAATCACTACCATAAAACTCAATACTGCACGAATAAACTCCCTTTTTCTATATAAAACAAAATTAATTAATTATACCAACTGATTAACATTTTTTTTTTCATCGATTTATGTATGGTCATCGACTATGAATAATTGAGCAAAATGTCAGCTTATTTCCAGAATGGAAAGAGGAAGAAATAACGTGTACAAAACGTAATACGGAGAATATATCTCCATATATACAACCACATCTTTCAAAAAGTATCATTTATTTCCCTTTTTCTATACCAAAAAAAATATTTACCTATAATTACTTAATAAATCTGTGTTTTTGTTTTTCGATTGATTCATGTTTCTGTAGGTTAAAAAAAATAAATTGTGTAAAGTTTCAAGTTGATCCGAAAATGGGTGTTGGTGAAATACAGTGAACAAAAATGTGTATCCGACAAACAGAGAGAGTAGAAATAAGCTTCCTAATGCTTTATAACTTTTCTAAGTACGAATACAAATCCTTCAAATCTGTATAAACAACAATAGAAATCCTACACCCCGATGTTACAATTCCCCCCCCCCCCCCTCTCTGTGTCCTTTTTATTCAAACAGTGCATTTCAGTGCAAGCACGGTGAGTCACGTGACTAATATGCACTTGAGAAATCTTCATGTGTTTTACACGAAGGGATCAATATATTGTACACAGGAGACACTCAATGAGTTGACAGTCACATCAACGGACAAACCATCAGCCAATTAAGCTCAGGCCTGGTCAATACTTGGTACATAAATCTAGCGTTGACATGCCAGGTCAATACATGTTCAGCTTTGACACAATACGCCTGGTCAATATCGCATTCAACCGCCGCCTCTAACCTAGGATGCCAGGTCAATACACTCTAGCTTTCATTCGTCAGGCCTTAACAATATATATATATATAAGTATATAAGTGTATTTTTAAAGTGGACACGAAAGCCCCGGTCAAATCTGAACATTTGATACAAATCAAATTATCCATTCAAATTGCGATATATGAATTTCAGTTATTTGCCGATTTAGATTTAGAAAGAATTTTTTTTATTCAATTGGGCAATTTTATTTTTTCGCTGTTTCTTTTTAATTCCCCTAAGGCACTTCACCTAAGGCCTCTAATTATCCAAGGCCGGCCCTTCTCAGTCCCAATGGTTCCATGCTACAAGACAATAGTCCTGGTCAATAGTTAGTCCTATAGGCTCGGTAGTACAATACATGCCTGGTCAAGACTTTAAGTCCCTGAGGTTCGATGCTAAATACAACAGGTCTGGTCTATACTCAGTCCCAGAGGTTCGCCCTAACAAGACAATAGACCTGGTCAAAACGACTGTCGTTTGTTAATACAGCTCTCGACCTGACAACAACAGCTGGTCGGGTCGATACACTGCTACCATGTTGCAAACACAGTTCTTGCTTTGACACTTGACTCGACACAACAATACTCCGGTCAATACAGCTAGCCCAATCACTAACACAGGTCTGGCTGTGAACACTTACAAAATTCCGTCAATACTGCCAGCATCTGCCGATACAGCTTTTGACATGACATCACACATCACCTCTGGCCAATTCTACACGACTTCAAATCTGATACAGCAGACGACAGAATAGCGCAACATCAAGATCTAAGTGTTCAGTTGAAGATGTAGTCGCTCATCTGAGTGTTCAACAAAGTCAAGAAGGTTGCACTTTGATAAATAAATTAAAAAACAAACAAACCAGAAACGTCATAACCTCGAAAGTGTCAATGAAAGAAACTTTTCAAAACAAAAAAAAAATCCTTCATCATAATCCCCCCCCCCCCCAAAAATGATTTAAATGATTTTCTTTAAAATTTTTAATCAACAGATCTACTAGTAGAAAGAAGCTCGATACGTCCTATCACTTTCAATGTACAACAGAGCGACTGCTCTCTGTAGCCTCCCCATTTTATTTAGTGATGTAATGTAGGATCTAATACTGAGCACTAAAACACAAGACAATGCCAAGTGAACTTGAGGTAAACACTGTTATTCCAAGAACAATGTACGTTTTTTTTTTTCATGGTCCATTTTGCTCTGGTCAAGATTCGAACTAGATATAGTGACAATCACGGATAGGTTGCGTTTCAGAACGACTAGCCCCAGTCAAATATTCCTAAAAAGTAAACCACACGGTTAAGGGAAGACGCTGTTGATTCTATGCTAATGAATAGGCCCTGACTACATGAAGTATACTCTAATTCATGGTCATATCAAGTAGATCGCAAATGATTGCGTTATGGATGTAAATGAATTCTCCGGTAACGTAGATAACTACAATCTATTGAATCAAGATGAAATTCCTGATACTTAGCCCACCCCTACCCGACCGTCTCATAGTAGCAACACACGAGAAATTCTATGTTGGAATCTATTTATAGCTCATAATAGTAACAAAGTGTTTCTACGAAATAAGCACAAGAACTCTAGTTCATAATATAGACAGATGTAAGTGTCCAAAGCCTATACAGCAATAAATCTATATAGCGATTGTCCATTCTACAGATACTCTAGTAATGCACAGACCTAGATGAATTTTGGTATACACCACGCTTAAAAAACACCACACGACACCAAGTCAACAACATTACACTTATTAAGGGTTGCCCATCACAACAAACACACGAACTCTTGGCATTCCTAAGGATGTTGCCGCTGTCAGCAGCATAGATTACAACAACAATAGATGAATGTGAACGACACACAAACAGAAGTGGTGTAGTCTTCGCGTCACTCACGTAAGCGCGCACACACATTGATCTATTTTAAAAAATGTATACACACACACACACACAGACACACCAGCAAGAAACTGTGGTCAACACCGTTTCCCCACCAGCAGCACCACCGCCACAAACTCACAGCACCGGTTACCCATTCGATGTTCGGACACGGCTCGCCCTACCACCAGGCTCTCGCGAGAATGCAAGTTGAGTGATTGGCCAACAGCAGACGCGGCAATACACGAGGGTTAATGAAAACAAAACACATGTTGATGAGGTAGTGCAACGGCAACATATAGGCCAGTCAAGTTCTGCAGGAGATACCTTTCATGTGACAATCAAGCTGTAACCACCACCGCCCCACAAAATAAGGTTAATCGTCGATTCGCTAAAACATGAAGGTAATAATATCTCTGATAATTAATCTGTATCTACGTAGAAGACTACACGACCAGATCTTAGATAAGATTCAAAGACTTCCATCACCAGATATGGTACATTGACATCACCAAAAGAGATGTATCTACAGACATAGCCATACGATTGGGTACACTGACATCATCACGAGATGTGGTACATTGACATCACCAAAAGATGTATATGTTTACGAGATGTATGTGCAGACATAGCCATACGATGTGATACACTGGCATCATCACAAGATGTGGTACACTGACATCACCAAAAGATGTATATGTATAAGAGATGTGTATACAGACATAGCCATACGATGTGATACACTGGCATCATCACAAGATGTGGTACACTGACATCACCAAAAGATGTATATGTATAAGAGATGTGTATACAGACATAGCCATACGATGTGATACACTGGCATCATCACAAGATGTGGTACACTGACATCACCAAAAGATGTATATGTATAAGAGATGTGTATACAGACATAGCCATACGATGTGATACACTGGCATCATCACAAGATGTGATACACTGGCATCATCACAAGATGTGGTACACTGACATCACCAAAAGATGTATATGTATAAGAGATGTGTATACAGACATAGCCATACGATGTGATACACTGGCATCATCACAAGATGTGGTACACTGACATCACCAAAAGATGTATATGTATAAGAGATGTGTATACAGACATAGCCATACGATGTGATACACTGGCATCATCACAAGATGTGGTACACTGACATCACCAAAAGATGTATATGTATAAGAGATGTGTATACAGACATAGCCATACGATGTGATACACTGGCATCATCACAAGATGTGATACACTGGCATCATCACAAGATGTGGTACACTGACATCACCAAAAGATGTATATGTATAAGAGATGTGTATACAGACATAGCCATACGATGTGATACACTGGCATCATCACAAGATGTGATACACTGGCATCATCACAAGATGTGGTACACTGACATCACCAAAAGATGTATATGTATAAGAGATGTGTATACAGACATAGCCATACGATGTGATACACTGGCATCATCACAAGATGTGATACACTGGCATCATCACAAGATGTGGTACACTGACATCACCAAAAGATGTATATGTATAAGAGATGTGTATACAGACATAGATTTCTGTTTATTTTATTTCTTGGTAATACTTCTTATATTTATTATTGATCAAACCGAATCCTCACACACTGGAGATTATATGAATAATTTCATAATACAGAAAGAAACATCTGTCTTCACTTTGAACTTCTATAATAAACTTCTTCAAGTAACTTCTCAATTCAATAACAACTTGACTTAAATATCTACATAAAATAAAAACTTAAAGATACAACAACTTCAGCTGGTTTAACTTCAACCAATGGACCCACGTTACTATCAAGAATCGTTACAATGCAAGGACCCCGACTAACTAACTTTTCCTTAATTTATACTGTTCTCAATCGTAATTTCCAGAATCATAGAAACATAGAAAATTATTTTATTACTGTGACCTTCTAGAAGCTGACGTAGGCTATTTTTTCCCTTTCTCTCATTGGATGACTATAATTAACTTGTTTACTCTGGTCATCTCTGGCTTGACCTGGGCTTCTAGAAACTGATCGAAATATGTCACAGTCTCGACTCGTGACACACTGATATCATCATGACATCAAAACAAGATGTGGTACGCTGACATGAAAACAAGATGTGACACGCTGACATCAAAACAACTTGTGATACACTGACATTTTTTAAATAAATTAAAAACGTCAGTGTAGCTTTTAAACTCAAGCTATGGACAATAGCCACTAGATGGCAATACGAACATCAGAGTATTGGCAATTTTACTAAAACTTCTCAAAGCCTAAATAATTTAATTGCGATAGGAGCATTGAAACATTGTCGTTAACATCTTTAATGGCCGGTCTGGAGTGTTATAGCAGTGACCCAATGGCCAAACTATAGAATGTTATAGCAGTGACCCCCAATGGACAGACGGTAGAGTTTTATAACAGTGACATCACTGAATTTAAAAAAGTTACAACAGTTTATTAAATTTTTGTAGCCGCGCAATCATGAACTTTGAGATCATTTAAATAGCGTCTGCTATTTTGTGTTTCTAATAAGTAGGCTTACAATGCTACAATGCAGCATTTTCTGTTTGTTATCTTGACACTGTACAGTTTATTTGCCTCAAAAGTCTAGAACTTTCTATTCTCCATTTTGTTTGTTTTGATTACAACGCTCTGGTTACCGCAATGAATAAAACGCGTAAGTAGCTTTGAACGCAGCTCATAACAAAAGAAATTTAGTGATCTATTTCAGTCCATCTACCCACATCTTTCTGATAAAAAACAAAACAAAAACTCAATATGTTGATCTACATCAGTGGTTCCCAAAATTTTTTGTCTCGTAGACCCCTTGCCATGTTTTCTGGTTTTCGGTAGACCCCCTGCTCAATATGCAAATTTTTGCAAATTCATCAACATTTTTTAAAACAAATTTTTAACTGTAATGAATTGAAGAGTGAAAAGGTAATTTAAAACTACACAACTACGGATATTATGTTTCATATACGAATTTGTCGTTCTATAAAGTAGTCTTTTCAACATTAAATATTAATTATTAATTAATTAATTAATATGCCTTAAGTATCATTGTAAAAGATTTCGCAAAGAGCTGTTTCTTGTGTATTTCTTGATCTTTCACGTGAGGCTCAAATATTAAATCTGCGGAACTGTTTTCATTAACAGGAGAAGGGGTGAAGGCGAGTAACTTTCGCCTAAACCAGTAAGCTTCGAGCAGGAAGGGCTCATTAGCGTTGGTTTGCTACCCACCTAGCAGAAGGAAAACGTAATTCAAAACTCTGTTGCTTGCAACTATACCCAAACATGGGAAAGGTCTCGTGGGTCAACCCTAAGAAAATATAAAGAGACGGCGACAATTAGACAGTTTGTAGCACACAGCGCTACACCTTGCCAGGCCAAACTGTATTTATGTCGTTTGCAAAGATTTACATAAGAAGCTATTAATTTTATAAATCATGCCACCGAGGCGACTTTGAACTGTATTGTTGCTTAAAAAAATTCTTTTAATAATAACAGATGTAGGTTTGTGTAAAACGGCTAGTAGAATCAATGTTTAACCTTTGCTGTTTTCCGTATTTTGCTATAGGTAAAGAAATCTTGTAAGACCCTCACAAACCATCATCTTCTCTATATGATGTCGAACTGAGATTTTGTGAGTCTATTCTGAACTTCATCTTTGAGTGTTTTAAAGTTTTTTCAAATCTTTATTTTTGTTAGGGTGGCATTGTCTCAGATGATCCTCCAGGGTAACTTGTTTCGTATCGTCATAAAAAAAGTCACTTAGGCAACCAATTGTTTGAAAAGGAAGGAATGAATCCCAATTTTAAATAATCAACTCTGTACAGTCTACATTTATTTTTTTCTAAACATTAGTTACATGTAGACAAAATTAAGCTATTTAAATAAGTATTGAAATTAAATACAACAATTTTTGGTTTGAATAGAAGGATAAATATTGAAACTCTGGTACAAATAATATCTTAGTGTATGAAATAATTACATTAATGAAATGTGAAAATTAAGAAACGACCTGCTTAAATGAAATCTATTATCGTACCCCCGTGGACATCTCATAGACCCCCAATTTATTTTTTCACTTTCGTAGACCCCTTGAAGGTTTTCGTAGACCCCTGGGGGTCTATATAGACCACTTTGGGAATCACTGATCTACATGGATAGTCATATAGACAGAAAATGAAGAGGAGAGAAATAGTGCCACTAAAATTCTGCTAGTATTTCTTTCCTCTGAGTTTTTGCGTATTTCCAATTGTACCACCGTGTTGAAACAATCAAAGGTATGACGCGGTACAAAATGTCAAAACGTAAAATATGACCAACACATTGTGTATGTAGAAAAATCTGTTGACTGTCGCCATTAATTAGGGCGGCTTCTTGTGTTTTTCTTATAGTTTGCTTTAATGAGCCCGCGACATCATCAGCTACACTTTATGCACCATAGGACATAACCCAAAAATGTGGAGTCATAACATTTCGACAAATAAACCGACGCCTTGTCTTTTCGAAGGCAAGAGCTCAATGCGCGATGAACCATATTATGTGTGTTTGTACAGTCTGTACAACGAACACGGCCGATAGTTCGATCCTGATCTAAATTATAATTTCAATGCTCACATCTATTGCTTCCCCAAAAGATTCGCCGACTGGGAATTCTTTACCTTTATATTGCGGCTGTTACTTTTGATATAGCGAAGTAGGCTTGAAATTGAGCGGTAAATCACGAGACTTCGGTATGACGACAGCAAGCCCAATCCGAATACGCCATAACAGGTATTTCACTAGACCTATGACATGGATGAGTTAAGTTAAAAACTTAAAATTTTGTGTTTGATGTGATTAACTCCTCTTAGTGCACCAGGTTTTACTCAGAAAAAAACATTTGCGGTAGCGGTAATTCTTTGTGATGTACGCACTATACAGCTGGCTACAAAGGTCTGAGGACGGCAAGCAACTGGCTACCAGGACACTATCAGCTCAGGAGTCTAATGAAGACGCATTTCAAGAAAACAAAGCAACATGCTAACGGAATATTTATGATACAGGGGGAGAGAGGCGGGGTGGCGCTAACTACGGACAACGGAGAGAACCAGTGTCTCAATCAGACCCACGTCCGTCCAACGCTTCGCGGACCCCCCACCCCAGGTCGATCAATGACCGCTTATTCGTCCATCGTCTGTCGCGAGCGAGTTTCTTCTTACATTTATTTCCTCCACCACGCGCGAAACGCTGGGGGAAGCCCGCCATTAGAAAGTTAACGGGGGGGGGGGGGGGGGGGGGAGTGAGGGGGTGGGTAAGGAGATGGTGGCGAGGAGGCTTGGTCAGTGAGCAGACAACGCAAAATGAGAGGAGGGGGGGCCCCCTTTTGCCCTTCATTTGTATTTAAAGACCAACTGAAGAGGTTTTTTTCGAAATTGAGATAGCGATTGATTAAGATAGTAGATAGCATCAAAGTTAGTTCCTAAAATTTTGAGATTTTAGAAAAGCGTATTTATATTAGAAAAAGTAATTTGAAAGTGTAAAAAATAACGAGATTTGAAAATCAGCTTCAATGGCCGAAAGCGGAAGTGACGTCTTGTAATGGGCTGAGAAAATGTAAATAAAAATAGACATGGCTGGATACGTTACTCATTGATAGCGATTCAGATGATATGCTTATCTAAATCTAGCTGTCAAACAATTTTAAATGATACTTATCATGGGATGCACCAAAATGCCCTGAAAATAAATATTCTACTTATCCAAAATATATTATAGAGCAGACTATTTAATTAATATAATTATAGATAGATAGGACTAGTCACTGTCACTAGACTCGACTAAAGACACTAGACTGTCTAGAGTACTCATAGATCTAGATGATAAATAGAGGCTCAGTAGTCAGTAGAGTAGACTGACTAGAGTCACTAGATCTATCATCTAGGTCTACTACCGTATATTATACAGTATATAAGTCTATTATAATTTTTATTATAACAAAACTAAATGGCTAGATCTATCTATCTCTAATATTCTAGCTAGGCCTTCTAAGCCAAGCCTTCTAACACTTTTACTAGTCACTCACTAGATCTAGCTTATAATACTTGACTTGTAATACACAATGTAATAATACTAATAGTTTATAAACTAGTAGATTTAAGACATTTAAGTAGATCTAGAGTAATCTAGACTAGCCTCTATGTTAAGTCTAAGCCCAGTCGCCAACATTTTAATTTTTTAATGCTTGAATTTGTAAATCTCTGTAATAGTAAGACCTAGTGAGTAGTGTCCTAGCATAATTCATAGATATAAATATAATATTATATTAGTCAATGACTAAACCTAAAGCCTAGAAGCTAAAACTATTTAGAATATATTTATAATAGATCTAATATAGTAATTGTAGAGCAATTAGGTTACTATACTTATTAATAAGGCTAGACTTTAGATCTAAAAAAAATAATAAGTCATCATTTATATTGGTAATATTAAATACAGATCTATACTAAACACATGTGACATGTCTTTAACTTAAACAGGGCCGATCCTAACCATTGCGGGGCCCTATGTGAAACTGATTGCGCAGGGCCTAGTCTGGGTGGGAATAAGGATAATAAGTGGAAATTAAGATTTTGTATTTTAAAAAAAATTGACTTTGAATTTTATTCAATCTTAAGTAAGGACAAGATTACGATGAAATTAACTTTACTTTTTACTTTACGATATTTTCAAATTATGGCATATTAATATGCCAGTCACTATTAAAGTAAATAAAGTATGGAAACTTACGATTAAAGTGAAAATTTGCTTACATTTTATTTTTTCGTTTATCGCGCGAAGGATTAGCGTTTTCCGGAATGAATGACACCCACGCATGACAATTTTGTCTATTTTCAGGAGATTTTTTATGAGCTTTCATGAGATTTCCAGGTTTTATATATATTTATATTATATTGCACCTAGAATTAGCGCAGGGCCTATGAAAGTGCAGGGCCCACTGCGACCGCATAGGTTGCAGTGGCTTAAGACCGGCCCTGGTCTTAAATATATTAGATTGCCTAGACCAAGAGTAGAGTAATTTATTATTATTAAGAACAATAAGAGTTAGATGTTAATATTAGATCAGATAATCAGTATAACATTATAATATATATATATATAACCACTAGTTCTATATATATGTATACATAATTAAGTATAAATGTTAAATAAATTTTTAAGAATCTATTTTACAGAAAACATATATGACATGTGGCATACTGACAAGTTTACTAGATGGATCTTTCATCATTTTGGAAATACAAGAAGAGTTAATATTTCTATTGTGAAACAAATCACAGAAGCATTCTACAATTTTATTTTATATAATAAATACCAATAAATGTAAATACAAAATCACATTTTAATAGAGTTCTTCATTATACACACAACATTATTTTAGTTATGTTCCTTTTCACTTGCTAGGTTTAGACAAAGTTTCGAATCAAGGATTTAATATTATTATGTCATAGCCCAAAACTCCAGCAGGATGTTAGTTAATGGCAGTGGTTAATGTTTGAACCTGAGACCACAGAGAAGACAGTTCGGAGCGCAAACCACACAACTTTCTACATTTTGAAACTTATTCAAATTTTGATCATTTCTATGTTATTGCAGATATGAATGTCCATTGCAATGATGACTTGGTCTGTAAAGGGGTTACATTTAAAAAAAAAAAAGAGTTGGATCTCATTCTTTGAGTGATGCTATTAGAAATTGCAACGTGGAATACATGTTAGAGGCCAAAAGAAAATCCACTGCTGAGGGAAGACGTAGACGTCGTAAAGAATTTTTAAATTGACCACCAGCTGAAAATGGTTATGTCTTCGCTTGATGCGGCAAAAATCTAGTTTGCAGCTAGGGCTGCGAAGCCATGGAAAATACTGCATTCCTCATTAATCTTTCAACTCGATGGCCAGCCTTATTTATTAAGCACTTTAAATTATGAATAGCTCTGCATTTTTAATAACAACATAAAAAAAAATATATATTCAGTGATTAACTTGCAATAATTGGGTTACTAAAATTTAATAAAATGAGTTGCATAACTACATCAACAGTAGCCTATATGCATTACTTAATATTATATTGATACTACAATTTCTTTTCCACTTCCCTAACTTCCCAGAGAAAAGAAAAAAACAACTCTTTTTCCAGTAGGACAATCTCTTTCATTTATAGTCTAAACACAATTTAAAACTTTTTTACAGTTACAGATTAACTAGCTAACTTAACTATCTAATGATTCTATTCCAATCAACAAATGAGTCAAGCGTGGGATAAATTAAAATTCTTCAATTTTTACATATCTTATCTTATCTTATATAATACAGTTGTTACTTCAAAAAAGAAGATGATTACGTCCTACGCGTCATGCATTTAGTCATGCATATTAACCAATGACTTAAATTCTGCCAAGTCACTGGTTTTTCTGGCTAGCTAAGGCAACCCATTCCATGCTCTAATAGCACTAGGGAAGAAGGAGTATTTGTACAAATTTGTCCTAGCATAGGGGACAAGGAATGTGCCTTTATTTTTGTGTCTTTCAGAGTATTTTATTAAGTTTTGTTTTTGTATTTGAAGATTATGGTTCAGTGTTTTATGTATAATTGCTACTTTACTTTTGAGTCTTCTGTCCTGAAGGCTTTCTAAATTTAGCGATTTTACTAATGGTGTTACTCTAGTCAAATGTGAATATTCGTTTGTTATGAATCTCACTGCTCTATTTTGTGTTTGTTCCAGTTTCTTAATGTTTTCTTGAGTTGAGGGGTCCCAAACGGTGGATGCATATTCTATTATTGGCCTAACCAAGGTTAAATAACATTTTAGTTTTATGTTCTTATTTGATTTATAGAAATTTCTTTTAATAAACCCTAATGCTTTGTTGGATTTTTTTATAGTTTCATCAATATGTGGATTCCATGACAGTTTTTCATTTATTATAACACCTAGGTATTTTGCGTTTTTAGTCTGTGTTACTGGTTTGCCATGAATAAGATAAGTGGAATTAATTTGTTTTAGTTTTTTTGTTACTCTTAACAACTGACATTTTTCTGGGTGGAAAGACATGCTCCAATTTGATTCCCATTTCTGTAATTCATCTAATTCTCTTTGTAAAATATCTGTGTCTTGTGTTGTTTTTATTGTTCTATATATTATGCAATCATCTGCAAATAATCTGACTTTTGTTCCTGAACTAATGCAATTTGGTAAATCATTTATGTAAATTAAAAATAGTAGTGGACCCAAGACTGTTCCTTGAGGTACACCTGAGTTTACTGTTATTGGTGTTGATTTAGAGCCATTTATTATTACAGTTTGTTCTCTCCCTATCAGAAAATCTTTAATCCACTGATGCAGTGGACCATTAATGCCGAAAGATTTATAGATTTATCGAACTATTAAACTTAAGTATATAGGCCAGAATATATTTAAGTAAGAGTGTAACAAAATCCATATTTCGTATATTAATAATATTATAGAATTGGTAGATCTAGGTCTAATTTTTGCAGTATAGATTAGTTTTTAGAAATTTAGATCTATATCAGACTACTTTTAAGTCTAGGTTAAGGTTAAAGCTATTTGCTAGTGTTGTACGGGGTTGTGACTAGGTTCAAACTAAATATAATCGTGTACTTCAATAACTACATTGAATGAGCTCAACATTGTAAATAATGTTTTTTTCCCATATTGGGCCTATTTAGGGACGACTATAGGTTAATAATCACTATTTAGTGTATAGATAGAATAGGCCTATATAATTTTAAACTTTGTTTTTCTAGATCTAGGCCCAACACCTCGATCGGATCAGTCTAGATAGATCTATATAGATAGTCTAATCTCTAAATATCCAATAGAATACTACTATTACTAGATCTAGACTTCATCTAATTGAATTTAGATCTAAATTTAGGTCTACTTCATACATCATTAATGATCTGAGAATAGAAGATCTAGCTCTTGATCAAAAGCAGTAAATGTAGAACTAGAATAAGCCTGAAGCAGTAACATAAGCCATAAATTGCGTAACTTGACTAAAACGAAACATGTGAACTGCGGCGCACGGTACTGCGTGGGCTGAAACGCTGTTTGCTCGACTAGATCAAGAATAAGCCGACAAACAGTAGATCTATCATGCAAAGCCATAAATTGTGTGATTTTACCTAATTTCCCCAACTTAACATCCACTTTTTATAAATTGGTGTGTTTTAGTCGCCTTTGTTTTCAGAAACTGGCATTCTTGTAAAAAGGAATAAGGAAACACTCTGAGCCATAAACTGAAAAATGTGACTTAATTTCCCCTAAACTATGTCATCGACCTTGGTTGTCTGGGAAATACTGATCTCAATGGCTTCGAGATTGTGAAATTTAATAGTCCCTAAAACGCACATTAAATTGCTTATATCTAAATAATTACAAAGAATATATGTCTAATATTTCGTATGCATGTTTTTTTAAGCATTATGAAACTAAAAAAAAGTATTACACCAGTTTCCACGTCTGACCCCAAAACCTCTTCAGTTGGTCTTTAATGTACGTTTTGCTTAATGACTGTCTAAAAATAAACCTATAAGCTTGGTACGTAGCATTGCGTCATATTACATGAACAAACAGAGCATTGCAACCAAAGAAACCCAGTCCACAAAGATCTAGAGCTCTGGATTCATATGCAAATCATAACTAAAGGCAAATATTTTGTTGCTTATTTCTTTGTCTTTGACTGACAAATACATTTTCTATCCAAATGTCACAACAGCATGGAATAAGTTATTTCCAATGTATATTTGGGTTTACACTTAAAAGCGTTTTACAATAACATAACCCACTTGTTCATAAAGTATTTTTACAATAAAATTCATTCAACCCAATCCATTCCATAAAACAATTTATTATGCCAATGGCGCAATTTTCGTTTTAAATTGCAGACAAAAAGTTAATAGGTCTTCTCTAGTGAGTCTACAAGGATGAGATCCATGGATTACAATACATCTGAAACTTTTGAAGTTTTGCATTAAGTTCAAAATGAAGTTGGATTCACTTTTCCTGAACTATTAATCACATGTACATTTACACATAGTACAATCCATGACTTCTGGTTTGGTCCTTTTCAACCAGCTGGTCTTAGCCAATATTTTCTATTTTGCAAGAATGTATAGATACTTTCAGAGTCAGTCAAAATTATCAGCTGTTTCGATTAAACTTAACCAGATTTGACTACTTTCTGAAAGACTAACTTGCAAGGACTAAATAAAAAATTCAAGTCCTCTTACCTGTCGAATAAAACTGTTAGAGCTATCAGAGAAACTGCCATCTGATCTTTTATTAAATTTTCCTTTTCTTTTGCCTCCTTTGCCCTGCAAGCAAAGTATTAAAAAAGAATCATAATAAAATTTATATAACTTTCCATGGAAGTGTTTAATCTCTTGTTACACATTCTTATATTATTCCAGTTGAGTCAAACTGCCATCACAATGGACCAGGTTTACACCTTCTCTTTGTCATCCCCCCCTGTTGTGCTGGAGATTTGGAATAGGATGTAAGCGCCCTTAAATCTTGAAGGAACACATAAAACTTATTTTAAAACACACTCTACTCATTTGTATACAATATTTTTTAAAGAAATTATTCACCAAGGGGAAATAGAGAAACTATATAGGTTTGTGGACCAGTGGGGAGAGGGGGTATGTGGGAGAAGGTTTTCTGTGTTGCCTACAGGTGCTCAGTAAACACAACTATGCTTGAGTTGGGTGTCGAACCTCTACCCTTTGAAGGGTAGCCAAGTCAAGTTAAAGCATACTTAGCCTCTCTGCCCTACATCCCATTTACTAACAATAAGAGAACTATTAAACAAAAAAAAATAGTGTATGTCTATAAATGTCCTATTTCTTTTCTATCTTGGCATGTTTTGTCTCGGTTGTGTACACATCAAAATTGCCAGAGAGTATGTAAAGAAGAAATTTTATGTTAAGTCCTTAGTTTGGATATTACTGATCTAGTGGATTAGATTTAGATCTGTCAAACATGGCGAACGTTCCCTACCAATTAAAAAAATATTTTACCACAAGGGTTTTGCCAGTTAATTTAACATATTGATATCTAAAATAAAATACAGTGAAAAATTTTAATTTAGGTATTTTTTGTTATTTTTAGGGCCTTCGGGTTGTGTGAGGACATTAAACATACACTGATGATCTCCGCCATGATTTGAGGAACATTTATGCTAAGTTTTATTAAGATTATTCAAATGTTTTTTTTATTTGTATACAGGATATGTATACATAATATACTCCTTACATTTTACTTTATATATTAGATATAATATACAATGAAGTATGTGTGTGTGTGTGTGACTTTGGTATGTATATGTATTGGAACTTGGTTAAAAAAATAATATTAGACACTTGTTAACCAGCACTACAATTAGAAGAATAGTATTATTTGACCACAACAACATTTTATTTTGTATGACCTAATATGTGTGGAAATTGATATTTGTTATTAATATCAACATATAATTCTTAGATTTATTATAGAAATATCAATCTGTTAGGCTTTAAGAAATACAATTTAGAATCAGCAGCAATTGCAGGATTTGCCTGAATGAAGCGATGTGTCTACAAATTACTTAAGCCACTCATGGATTTGCCTCAGGCCTGACTCCTAATGATCTTTAAAAATATATCTAGATTTACAAATTAGTATGAGGTTGGATTCAGTTTTCCTCTTCCAATTAATTCTGATATTCAAACTATATAATGTTTCTTAATTAATGTATAAACAGAAATAATATTTTTGTTTAAGATAAGATAAGATAAACATTCACACACAAAACACATACAAATTCACAACCAGCGCTTTATGAATTTGACTTCTATGTACTTCTCAATGACGACAGCCTAATGTGTCAGCCTAATTAGTCCTAATGGAAAGGAGACGACCACTTCGTTCAGATCTTATGTAACAGTGGTTTAATGGGTGCAGGTTATTTTTAAGAATTGAGAGTGTTTTTGAAAGGCATCTTTCATGAAAAAGCACTTCTTAATTCATGTATAAACCGAAATAATATGTTTGTTTACATCAACAACATAAACCTTGCTTGCTTCCAACACCCTAAACAATTTTGTACTATAACTTTATTATTTGTCCCTACCTCAATAAAAATGTTTTTTTTTCTTTTCAAGACGATGAAGCAGATGAAATAAAGCTCATTTATTTCTTTAGTGTCAAGTGGTCAGTACAACAAGTGCATTTACTTTCCCAAACTAATGCGAGATACATATCCTGAATTGGTTGGACACTGGGAAATTCTAAAAATCCTGAAGTTCAAAAACCAGTTTTTACTCATGACACTTCTGGTCATAAGTCAAGCACTTTAATTTTGTAATGAGTCTTGAAATGGCAGGGCAAGACGTAAATTTCATGAGGTCAAGATAAATTTTGCCAGGTCTTCTATATAGAAGCCCCAAAATAATATTTATAAAAAGTTACTATAAAATAATTATCACTTGAACTGTCAACTTGTTATTTACAATATGCCACTGAAGAAAATTATTGAATGAAAGAAAGATTCCTTTCCTGTTTTTAGCTTAAATATTTTAATAGTATGTTATATAATCTCAGAAGCTATATTATATTATATCTCTGCTTTAATAGCTAAAACTGCCAAAATTGAAAGTCTTTCCTGATTAGTTCATACAGGTATTGTTAGCAAAATACAAAACACAAAGGAAATATTTTGGTAAATCTATTTCAGTTATTTTTCTGTATGTATTGAAGTAAGGGATTAGATTACTGAATGTGTCAGATTATGAAGTGTTGGGCTATCAAATTGAATTGAAGATAATTACAACCAAGAACAAAGCTCCTACAAAACAGTGGAGGTGGGCGGCAGGCGGATTCATTATGGATTCTTCATCAAGTTTCAAACAACGGTTTGGAAGCCAAGAGCTTTACCGGTCAGCCATCTTGTCTCCAGTGGTGAATATTACTGCATATTTTACTTGTAATTTAGACTAGTAGCTTGAAAAATCTAACAACTCTAACAAAGCTATTTATTTATATAACTGATACACATTAGCCCATAGACAGAGGGGTACAAATAAATTGACTCTATATGAAGATCTAGAAGTGAGAATAAGATTGTGTATGCCTGGTGTTTATGTGTGTGTGTTAACTTACTAGGCTAATGGAAATGGATTTAGAGCTGTGAAAGTGTACTAATAGTGATAGAAGATTAAATTTAGAGCTGTGTGGAAGTGAATTAATACTAAATAGTAATAGAAGATTACATTTAGAGCTGTGTGGAAGTGAACTAATAGTAATAGAAGATTAGATTTAGAGCTGTGTGGAAGTGAACTAATAGTGATAGAAGATTAGATTTAAAGCTGTGTGAAAGTGAACAAATTCAATTGTAATAGAAGATTAGATTTAGAGCTGTGTGGAAGTGAACTAATAGTAATAGAAGATCAGATTTAGCGCTGTGTGGAAGTGAACTAATATTGATAGAAGATTAGATTTAGAGCTGTGTGGAAGTGAACTAATAGTAATAGTAATAGAAGGGTAGATTAGATTTAGACTTAGAGCTGTGTGGAAGTGAACTAATAGTGATGGAAGATTAGATTTAGAGCTGTGTGAAAGTGAACTAATAGTTATAGAAGATTAGATTTAGAGCTGTGTGGAAGTGAACTAATAGTGATAGAAGATTAGATTTAAAGCTGTGTAAAAGTGAACTAATTCAATTGTAATAGAAGATTAAATTTGCTCAGTGATTTGGATTTTAGAGCTGTGTGAATACTGTGAAAGTGAACTAAATAAATAGATCAAGGTAATAGATTTAATAGATTTAGAAGATTAAATTTATAATTTAGATATGTGTGGAAGTGAACTAGATCTAGATAGTATCTAATAACTAGACCCTATCTATAGACTATACTAGAGTACTGTATAGTATATAATAGATCTATCTATATAGTAATAAAAGTAATATCATAATATGCCTACACAGTACTTGACTTAGTTACTTCTACTCTTCTAGATCTAGTACTCTAGTGAGTAGTACTACTACTAGTACTTAGTAGTACTACACTACTGTGACTACAGCCTAAGACTAGTCACTAGTCCTAAGTCCTAGGTCTTGCAAGAAGAAAAAAAAGGATTTTATACTCATGAAAATAAAGGGTTAACTTGGTTATTTGATTTTAGTTAATTATAAGTGTGATAATTAAATTAATACATTGCGAATGATGTTTGTTGTTACCTGTGAAACATTAGGCAAAGCAGTCTCTACAAATTCCTGAAACTGAGAAGATGCAAGCGCCATCTTTTGCTTTGAAGATGCACCCTAGCACTAAAGCTAGTCCAAATCGAAGCCATAGAAATAGGCTCCACAAGGATACTCCTTCAAACCTGTCACATAGCGTGATGTCCCTACAGCAGTTGATGAAAAGTAAATAGCACGAAAGTGATGAATGAAATTACAAAACTGGAATTAATGTCCCAGTAAAATTTTCTTCGCTAACATGGATGTGTTGACTTCACGTTAGGTCGAAAGGATGCTAGTCCTTGATAAATGTATCAATTTTTGAGTAGCAATTGCAGGGAAACTTTAAAGTTATCAATCGATTTTATCACGAATAAACACAATGAGAATGTGAAAATAAACGTTGACTTCTTAAATTAAAATTTTTAAATTACAAATATTAGTACATTCCTTTCGATCGTAACACAGATATTTTAACAGGCGAAGCAAATGTCTATTTTAAGTCTCATTGGTTGTATTTCCCCGTGAGTACTTGTGTAACTAGGCCAAATAATCTGGCATCTAGCCCGTGAGTATTTCTGTTCTTGCCAGTTTGGATTTTTTAGGCCAAAACTTTTACCTTTAAAATAAATAAAAGCTTAATTAATTAATACTATTTTGAGAAACTCCGAATATTACATGCTCTTAACAAAACGATAAAGTGGCACGCATAATGCATTATTTATTACACATTGCAAGCAATAAAAAAATTTACAAGTCTGTAACTATTTACGTAAAAAAAATGGCAACACATTTATATATATATATATTTTAAGTTAATTTTTATTAACGCAATTTTGTTCTCATTTACATTATACTGAAAAAGTATTGATAAACCAAAGTAAATTGGGGATTTTTAGATTTTTGTTATTGAAAGTGGATTAGTGCATGCCTACAAAAACCAGAAAATGTAGCGTATACAATTTGCCACGTTTCAAAGGCTCAAAAAATGTACTTGAATACTAAGAGCAATAACTTGAATTGACCAACATGCTCTCAAGATTAGTTAAATTTGATCTTATCTTTTATCTGCTACAGACGTTGCTTCTAAAAAGAATATAATTACGCCCTTCGCATTTCATCTGTCAATCTAGTCACGCGTGTTTATCAGTAACTTAAACTCTTCTAAGTGCTTGGTTTTCATGGCTGATGCAGGCAAACCATTCCATTCTCTTATGGCACTAGGGAAGAAGGAGCACGTATGAATTTGTTCTAGCGTATGGAATAAGAAATATGCCTCTATCTTTGTGTCTTTCTGAGTATTTTATTGGGTTTTGTTTTTCTATTTGTAAATTATGGATTAGTGTTTTATGTATTATAGCTACTTTACTTTTATTCTTCTGTCCTGAAGTGTCTTTAATGTTAGTGATTTTACAGATTGTGTTACTCTAACAAAATGTGAACATTCGTTTGTTATAAATCTCACTGCTCTATTTTGTATTTGTTCTAATTTATTTGAGGGATTCCTAACAGAGGATCATATTCTAATATTGGCCTAACTAAAGTTAAAAATCATTTTAATTTTATTTTCTTGCTTGATTTGTAAAGAATTGTTTTTAATAAGCCCTAATATTTTGCTTGATTTTTAAATGATTTCATAAAATTTGGGGATTCCATGATTACTTATTTATTTATTAATACACCTACATCTTTTGAGTTTTTAGTATGTGTCACGTAACTGGTTTACCATAAATAAAGTAAGTAGTTTTTATTTGTTTTAGATTCAAAAAAAATATTTTTTTTTACTTTTTATAACTGGTATTTTTTATGGGTGGGAAGACATAGCCTAATTTGATTCCAATTTTTAAAAATCGTCTAATTCTTTTTGTAAAATTTCAATATCTTATATTATTCTAGTTATTTTTTATTTTATGATTTGAAATGAGTTTATAGGCCTACCAGGTTAAACTATTTAATGGGTTTCAAATTGGTGAAAATAAATTGGCAAAATGATAACATGTTTATAATAAACCTTCTTTACATCGTAGCATCTAGTTCTTATATGTAGAAACATATTCCAACAACTTTCCCAATTCCTCTAGGCCTATATACTTTTGTACAGCCTATATGTAATGATTCTACCGGTATTTCTTTATTTGTTTTTTTCTCCACGAGTGGCTAAGTATGATGAAATTATGGTAAAGGGGAAACAACCAAGAAATAAGTAGAAAATAATTTTTACAATAAAAGAGTTATCCTCTTTTTATTTTTAACGTGTCTTACAAATTTTGCCTCTGTCCCAAAATAAGCATTGGGAGGGATAAGGGCTCGAACAAAAATATCTATGTAGACCTACATGTAGCCACACAAAACCTTAAATATGTTTACCTTCAATATTCAAGAGTCTCCGTTTCATTCGTACAACAGAGAGGTCTACTGCTTGGTGTAGGAAAACAATGTAGGCTACATTGAGCGTTTAAAAAAATAGAGCATACTATATCGTATATGTCCAGGGCCGGTCTTAGGCCTCACACTCTCATAGGCCCCGCGCTAATTCAAGGTGTAAATTATTAAATTAAACAATTATAACTTATAATAAAGATTCCCACGGCCTCCCGATTTTCCAGGAGATTTTGGAAATCTCATAAAACTCGTAAAAATAGACGAAATTGTCGTTTTGGGGTGTCATTCAATATTAGAAACGCCTTCGGATACGGACTAATGTTTGTACATTTAATTAATCTTATCTTATAAAATACAGACGTTACTTAAAAAAAAAAGATGATTCTAGATCTACATCCTGTTATTACTTTGTTGAACACGTGGATGGAGCTCAATCATATCGAATATATCGTTGATATAATGGTTAAATATACCGTTTACATAATGGTTAAATGGCCAGACGTCATTATAGGCACAGCTTTATTATGCTGGCTACATTTTAACTTTTCATACTTATACTTAATAAAAATTCGAATTTGTGTTAAAGCCTTGATTTAAAAAGCGAATTCGTAATTCTATTCAGCCACCAAGAGTATGTAATGTAATTGTTTATCATAAAAAGAAATAATAAAGGAAACATTAGATCTACATAGATCTAGATCTATATGCCGATGTAGTTGATCTAGATTATATGTTATTTTAAAATTGAAATGTGTGTCAGCAAAATCATTAGAATCTAAATAATTTTTAGATAAACCAACTTGTGTTATTTCGTACTTTCAATTTCAACCGTGTGTTTCCGGTTCTGTTTTAACGATGTCATCAAAGCTGTGGCACTATTTCACCAAACACGCTTGGAACACTTTAACAAAAGAGCGTTATTTAATATCAAAATTAAATTTCTCTAGTGTGCAGGCCAGTAAGCTATCCTATTTTCCAACTAAAATGTCTACTTTATTCGTCAGAAATTTAGAAACCGAAGATAGATTACAAATAACACTTGATTTGGCGGACTCAAAAGAAGGTCGAGGAACAGTAAAAACATTCAATCTGAACAGACAGAAAAATGAAGAGCTGAAAGTAACATTGGAAAGATTGCGTCTCAATTTGTCAAAAAAGTTAAACAAAAAAGCAAAGAGAAAGAAGAAAGAAACAGAAAATAATGCAGAGTCTTCTGTTGACCAATCTACTGATAAAAGTAATGATAATTTAGAAATTCCTATAGATATAATTTTAAATGGAAAAAGTGTTGATTTATCTACTAGTAATCAAGATGCCTGGGTGAGAGGAGCTCTTCTTAAAGTTGGTGAGGAAGAAATTCCTATAAATTTTAATCCACCGAGTGTTAAATTAAGAAATTTGCCTACAATCATATTAGAAGGATTTCCTTTATTCCCAGAGATAGAGATTGAGTTTGCAAACCTTCAAGAATGTGAATTTTATTGGAAAACGTTTGAAGCTAAACATTTTCAGAAAATGAATTTATTGGTTAGCAAGGGTCAGGTAGATCTGAGCGATGCAGTAAAAAGTTACAGCTACACCCCTTTGGCTGGAGATTTAGGACATCATATTTTATTAGTTTGTGTACCAAAATTTAGTGCGTCTACTGGAAAAATGGAAGCTGTCATATCAACAGTTCCTGTAACTCAAGGACCAGGTCTTTGTCCTTTTGAAAAGCGTCATGCATATACATCAGAAGCGGCTCCAAAAGGAAGGTAAAAACCTGTATGATAAGTACTGATGGTAAAAGTTAAAATGTCATTTTCCTTTGTTTAGGATAAGATACACTTGGAGTTTAATTTGTAATTTCATTACTGAATCTCTTTTAACTACAACTAACATCATTCATAGGTTAACTACATTACGCACAACCATTTTCTTCTATTTGATTATCATTTGACATGTACTGTAGGTTTGCTTAAAAAGATATTAAATGCTCAGATATTTTTATTATATTATATGAACAAATTCTCCATTTTAAAGCTAATGGCAATGAATTTAGCTGCCAGTGTTTAAAAACAGCATACATATTAGACATTTTTTTATTCAAGCCTCTTTAAGTGTGATATTGATAATAAGAAAATAATTTAAAAAGTACTTAAAAAAACAAACAAAGCTTATATAAAAAAAGCATTGAAAAAACAAAGCTTATATTAAACGTACTTGCATCAATAGTTTGGATCAATCATGAAAATACATTTTTAATAGATCTAGACTAACAATAAAAAAGCATTTATAAAAATAAAAAAAAGGGTGAACGACCTTATTTCAAACTCATAGCTCAAGCCAACATGGTAACCACTCTGCTAGTGGAGAGCCTATGAGCATTGAAGATTGTATTGATTTTATCTATTGTTTCTATAGTTTTGTCCTTTTTTTAATGTTGTGTTCACTAAGACTCTGACTAATTTGGCTCATATCACCACTTCAGTCAAGTACAAATTCTTTCCCTTGTTTGAGATAATTAATTAACTAATTGGCTAATTTTTTGTATTGATACTTGTGTTGTCAGGTAAAAGAAATAAATATGCAAAATTTCATGTTGATCTGATATCGGGTGTGGGAGAAATAATGTATACAAACTTTTTACCAGACAGACAGTGAGTTGATTTAAGCTTTTTAATAAATCTTGTAAATTACAGGTAAATTACGTCTAATGTGTATCCATATATTAATCTAGTTGTGCATGTAATAAAATGTAGAAATAAGAAAAAGAATTTCTTAATCATTTTGAAGGAAAATGGTTTTACATAAAATAAAATTCATATAACAGTTTTGCTGTAACTGATAATGTTAAATTTATTGTTCTATATATATTATTTAAACAGTTTTAGAGTGTTGACCTACAACATACTAGCACAGATCTACGCAGACACCGATCTAGCGAGACAGGAACTGTTCAATTATTGTCCTTTGGAGGCATTAGACATGAATTACAGAAAACATCTTTTGTTAAAAGAAATCATTGGTATGTAAAGCAGGCTTGAATAATAACTTAATAAATCAATTTTAATATCCCTAGCTATGTTGGGATGTTGAATAACTAAACCTAGTGTTTCGTCTCAGCTCTAGGAGTGGAATGAGCCAAATAAAAAAATGGCTGGTTCCTCTACCACCAGAGCAAATGCCACCATTACCTGCATTGTATGTGGTCGACAGCATATCCACAAAACTGACCAAAGTCTACAATGCTGTAGTGCTCCCTTCACTCTTATATTCCTGGACCTTATATTCCTGCCACATCAAAAAGCTTTAAAACTCCTTCCACCTTCGCTGTCTTAGAAAAATTCATATAGTGCATTATCTGACATCCCAAACAACTTAATTACAGGAACTGTTTGCTCCCAGGATTGTCAATACCAGCGCTATAAAGACACCATTCAGAGCTCCTCATGGCGTGAACAGGTGAATGTCAGAAATATGAAGGAAGGAGAGTGGCCAGCATGAAAGAGTGTCAAACTAACAAAAAGCTGAGAGAAGAAGCAGGTCTATCTGCAATTGACCAAGCCTACTCATGCCACATGAGGCCGGCTTTTTAAAGTGAGGATTGGACTTTATAGTCATCTTAGTGTTCATTGGAAAATAAGAAATGTGCTCATCTTCGACCACGAAGGATGAGCTATATATGTGGACAGCAATGTTTCTTAAAAGTAGGCTTTACAAGATGAACCAAAGTCATTCTACAACTGAAGAAGGCCAAGCTAAAAAAGTTTTGATTTAACGCATATGTATGCTTAAATCAATAGAAAAATTAGTTAAAGCATTGTGAAAGTTTTTGTCTAGCAATAGTTGTCAGTCTAATTGCTTAGAAGATTATCTGTTTGGCTTTTTCTAATCCTTCACTTATTTCCAACCATTTTTTTCTTGCACAACGTGTCGTTCTATAGGCTTGGGTTTTAAATTTGAATCCTGTTAAAGGCTGTGTTTTTAAATTTCAAGATCTTAGGACAAGGTATATGCTGCTAATTATGCTCTCAGCATGACACCCTTGTTAACTGTTGACAACATCACTCCATCCTTTCCCAGACATAAATCTCTTGGCCTTATTAGACTTTTACTTTTTATTTTTTAAAACACCCAATTAGTAATTGATGTAAATTAATACATTTGTAATATTTTAACTTTTTAGGTTACAAGGGAGACTTATTATGCTTACAAGAAGTGGATTATTCAATCTTTCATTCTCATCTGACACCAGCTCTCACTGCCTTGGGATACTTTGGACTGTTTAGACCTAAGGCTGGTCAAGTAGCTGAGGGGTGTTGCCATTTTATCAGACAAGACAAATTTCGGTCAGTTTTTTTTGTCTCTATGAAATTTCTTTGACCTATTTATAACCCATTTCTGACATTCAAAAACAACATTAACATTCCACAAGAGAGAACAGACACAACAGTCAGAGAAGTTCATTGAAAGACTATACACAGATGTCTCAATCTTTTTTATGTTTCCTAGTCAATGAATAACCCTAGTGAATGCGTAGCCCTAGTCAATGCGTAGTCCTAGTCAATGAGTAGCCCTAATACAGTCTGACAGAGTCTGGAACAAACAAATTTTTGTGATGTTAGGTTCTAGCCTTGATGCACAAAAGTCTCTCACTAAGACTTTTCTGACTTTATTGAGACATTTTTTTAAAAAGGTAATAAAATTAGAATAAAATGATGATGATGATTATTATTATTATGTCAAATAGACAATTTGAAATTCATAATTGACTTGTATCATATTTCAACTTTGAAAAATTGACACTATGAGGGTATTATTTGTTGTTAAAAGCTTTTTTTTTTTTTTTGGGGACATTTTTTTTCAGACAGATTCTAGGAAGGGATCTATTGCTAGTTATCTTGCTGGCAGTAATTAAGTTCTTGATATAAATTTCCTTGCCAAGAGTATATGGCTCAGATGAAGAATATAAATTGCTAAATTAATAGACTAAATCAGTGTTGCCTTAAATACGGATTGCAGTCAAGACCTGTCCTGCAAAGTAGCTCTATCCGGCCTGCTGAAATGTCTGCACAGTGTAGAAAATCCCCCCTCCAAAAAGAAAAGGTTGAAAGATGTATTTTTACCTACATTAAGGCCCTCACGTTTTCTCTGATGGATTGGTACCATGGTCTTTATCATTTGTGTGATTATGAAAAAGGACTCTGAATGTAGAGCCTACCAGAAAAAGTAAACAGATCTTTACTTTTTTTGTGGAACATGATAGTAAGCCAACATGTTTGTTTTACAAAGAAAGTGTGGCTGTTTAACTCTTTCTCTCCATAATTATTTTAATGACCCAACGGAATTATTCATTTTGTTCATTTGTAGTTCACTTACCTGTTATGATTAAACTTCTATAACTTTTTATCAGAAAATATTTTTTTTGGTATAGAATTGACAAAGAATACATGCTTTTTTTATACAACCCAAATTAATGTTTATAAAAAAAATAATTTAATGGGGTCAAATAAACGATGTTATTGTCAAAGAGGAGAGAAAGAGTTAAATAAAAATTAAACAAGAACAGATTGATGGCATATAAAATAAACATTGAGGCATTCTTGATATGACCTGCAAATAAATAAATTGTTGAACTATGCGTAGAGATTGTAGGATTGATTGGAATATTTACCTAAAAGAGACAAGAAAATGAGTCAGAGGTAAAGCCACTGACTGTGTTGCTCATATTTTAAAAAGAAATCTGAAGCTATTTTCTGACACGTAAAAAATTTAATTGTCAAATATCCCCATTAATTAATTTAGTATTAGAGACAAAGTGTTGGAAATTAAAATGGCCAGCAGATCAAATTAGTTTGGGGATCACTGGTCTAGATTAACAGTATCCATCAAATAGCCCTGTTATGTTATACAGCAAAAATTCTGTTTTTATTAATGTGTTTTCAGTGGTCTCAGATTAGCAGCAAATTTTACTGATGCCTCTTTTTTTTTCAGGCTAGTAAGTGAATTGGACGTAACATTGTCAGAATATTTATCTACTAGCCCAAACTGTGCAGACATATGGGCTCAAGTAGGCCAAGTACCAGCACTGAAAGAAAAACTTGAACAAAGGTCTTCCATTCTTCAGGTGTGTGTAGTACATGTGACTAATAATTTTATCAAATTACTGTTTGAGAACCACTGGGAAGGAGAGTGGATCTAGAATTCAAAGTAGGATGAAAAGTATGCAAGCTCCATTTAAGAGAATCAGAAGACATCCCTAATTATATCTATGAAATATAAATTTTTCTTCTTATTAATTTCTCCATTTTGAAAGTTATCTTATTCCACTGATGGGGCATCGACTTAATTTTTTCTATGTCACCCAGAGTTTTATTTCTTTCTTGAATTTATATTTATCATCTACCTTAGTGGCTTTGCTATGGAGGTATTCTGAAATAGAGTAAAGTAAAGTTTCAAAATTTCCCAGACTTTTCAATCTATGGTGCAGATGATGTAAAGGTTATCTGTTTCTTTGGCCCATGGTTAATGAGGGTGTCATGTGGCCAGCATAATGACCAACCACCTTTAACTTTCCCCTACTAATGTCAGGTACCCATTAGAGCTGGGTGGACTCAGAGGCGCCCTAAAAATCCCGAAATATAAAATCCCACCACTCTGTCACTGCGCCTTCTGAAATAGAGGTAAATCTAAATATAAAATTTAATAATTCCACTCTTCAGCATAAACTATGTGTAGATAAACTACAGTTGACTCTTAATAGTTCAACACATTTAATCTGACACACTCCAATACGGTGACAATGTGTGCATCAGCTGTGTGTAGTAACACACAAAACACTTGTCTCACCTCTTTTCATTTGTCCCTTGCTAAGTTCAAGGGTGATATGTTCTTCAGTTTCTTTCTTTGATTACTATAGAACAGTTCATCTGCCATTTTTTTTTTAGTGCTGAACTTTTGTTACTTCTTGTAAACAAACTGGAAAGAGTTATGACCATGGTGAAAGTAATGCTGCTATTTCTTAAATAAAGGACATTATCAATAGATCAAAGAACATTTTGTGAAAATAAATTGAAGATGATACCAAAAGAAAAAAACTTTAGTCTAGCTAATATCCCCAATTTGAGGAAGCTCTTTCTTTCCCAATAAATGTTTTTATTTTTTTATTTTGGACTTGAAAGTTTTAGAGAATATCTTATTGTCATAATTAGAATGTTCATGAACTATATGGTTAAATTCTTTGAAGTACAGCTAACCTTACAGTTTTCGGTAATCCGACACTCCCTTGGTCCTATAACTGTTGAACTTTAATAAGAGTCAGCTGTATCTATTTTACATATCTTTTTCTTATGCACCTAGTACTATAGTATGATAGTAAGTATTTAAGACAAAGTAGCAACAATGTGACTGTGATGCTGGATGGATGTTATAGTGATTCTAGATGGAGCAAATTCTTTGTTCTACTCAGGCTTGAAGTGTGTCCATAAAGAAATAAAGAACAGAAACATGATCAGTTGATTGAAATACTTAGAATAAACTAAAACAAAAATGCACAAGTTCAGTTGAACATCTGAATTACAATAGTAATCAAAAGTAATGTTGTCAGTAAGACTACATTTATCCTGTTAAAAGAATAAACCAGAATCTGTTATTGTCTTTCCTTTAATAGTTTATTAAATCTTTGCTTCTAAATTCCCCCTTGCCTCTAAAAATAAGATCCCCTTTCAGACCATGTGGTCTATAGGACAGATGATGTAAAGCTCATCTGTTTCCTTGGCCCACGATTATTGAGGGTGTCATGTGGCCAGCAAAATGACCAACTACCTTTACTTTTCCCCAACTAAAGTCAGGTACCCATTAGAGCTTGGTGGACTCAGAGGTGCCCTAAAGGTCCCAAAACTAAAAATCCTAGTCTTCACCAGGATTTGAACTCGGAACCCCTAGTTTGGAAGGTAAGTGCTTAAACACTCAGCCACAGCGCATTATTCCCCTAGACTCTAGTCTTGGAATTTTTAGCCATACTAGTAAAAGTGAGAAAGTTAAAGACATCATGTCATTTCAGCCAAAACTTCAGTTGTAATTTAAACAACATAGGCAACACATTCTCAGCCTCACTTATGACAATGCCTTTGCTAGTTCTAAGTTAATAGTAACCAAAGCTGAAAAAACAGAATCTATAATGTCTTTGGTCTAATACAGCTGTAGATAGAATATTTTACTGCACAAAAAAAAAATTGTTTCATTTTTTGTGTGTTTTTGTTGTTGATTGTAAACAGGTTTCTGTTGTTGAAAACTTAGAGACTCCTGGAAAGTTTGTCTGTCTAGCCAACACACACCTCTACTTTCATCCAACCGCTTGCAACATCCGCCTCATCCATGCAGTTACTGCATTGAGGCATCTGCAGAGTATCAGAGAGGCATACATTCAAGAGGTAAGTTTTTTTTTTTCCTCTCTCCCTTTAGTAGACCAGCCATTGTGTCACTTCATTTTTATAGGTCTTTTGACTAGCACCATTGGGGGTGTGGTAATTGTAAAAATAAAACTTCAAATTTCAAATTTTGTCGTCAGCATTCACTTATTAATAGACAGAACTTCATGCTGTGAGGATTTCTGTTCTTGTATTGCCTGATATTTCTTCTTATATTAATAATGGCACAAGCAGAATCATCTTGCCGGAGATGTCTATAAATAACTTGACAACAAACTGAAGAAACATCTGTTGTTTTTTTTTCTTACTTCTTTATTAAACTTCTTCAAAACTAAACATAGACAAAGACTTTCAATTTAATACCAACTTGACTTAAATCTCTCGATAATATTGAACTTTTTACTTATACAACTTCAATTGATATAACTTATCACCTAAAAAACTTAATGATACAACTTAATGATACAACTTCAACTAATGGATCTGCAGTTGTTTTAATCACTCACTACAACACAAGACAGTTACTATGCAAGGACCTGTTACTATGCAAGTGTGACGATACGAAACTTGCATGCAAAAGTTCATTTGAGGTGTTCCCAGCAAACCGTGAGAAACTTTAAATTTTAACTTAAAACGATTATTTTCCTGTCCACCCATGACTAAATTCTTGTAGGATTTATCTCCCCTCGTACTGTTTCTCACGGGACGAATCTCGACGTAAAACATTAACTAGCTTCTCTAGGGCTAACTTTTAATTTTTGACCGCTGGACAGCTGACCAGCACACAATGGTCGCGGCACCAGCGCTACACGCATCAGCTTAATAACTTTTCACGCCCATTCCCCCTTTCTAACCCCCCCTCCCCGCAGGATACGCACCGCTCTAAGAATAGCGTTGCACCCGGACTGGACAAATGCATATTCGTCCTAGTCCCTACTCTCACCGCACAGGCCATAAATCGGACATGACGCCTGACATCTCCGGTACATCGATACCGGTGAGAAAATCACATAGCTTTCTTCCCCACCCGTTAAACGAAATGCCCCAACCATATATATAGAGAGAGACCCAAGCATTCTAAGTTAGGCCCGCTAGGATTCATATAGTCTCCTCTATTAGGAAGTTTAGTTGTGAGGTTTCATTAGGGACAAACGGGTAAGTGTAAACATTTTACTATACTTATTTTATCTTATAGGAATGTGTGAGTACACATTAGTACACAACCACGTTCCCCGACATTACATTATGACATTATTGTGTATGTACATTGTGCTATTTTATGTCAATGCTATATCTTCATATAGTATTATTAATGCCGCTATGGTTGTCTACGTTTGAAACCATAGTTATTATATTTGATTTGTTATGTTTCATCCATTCCTGTATTTTAGAGATTGGTGTAAACAATTACCTTTCGTGAATCTAAGTTCTGTCTAAGAACTTAGATCACAGTGCTCTAAACTTACAGAGCCCATGTGAAATTAATTATTTCACTTTTCTATTATATCCCTCATAAATATTATTATGTCTCACACACTTGTGAACTTATAATTCCTTAGATGAGTTTAATTTTGATTAATTATGTCAAACCCTTACCATTGTATCTCGATCCCTAGTAGTTTATTTTCATCTTATCCTTTAGTATATAATATGCTCATTCCCCCATTGTACTATAACTGATTGCTTATCGTCGTAATCAAATTTAATGGATGAATCTTGACTAGTATCATCCTACATTGTAAGATGACACATTTATTGTGGTTATCTTACTCGTATCTTTTGTTATTGAGTTATACGCATGCTTTAAGATTCTATACTTAATTGTCTTAAATGCCTTATTGGGATTGATACCAATGCCTACATCTGATCGATTGCAAGGCATATGGGAATCCCTGCTCAATGCCTTTAGGAGGTTCCTAATTGTCTGTCTTATCCCCAGCCTGGTTGCTACCCCTGGTTGCTACCCCTGATTGTTACGCACGATTGCTACACCCGATTGCTACAACTACCAGATCTCCACCCAAAGCTGTAACCGGGGCAGACCACACCAGATACACCCCCCCCCCCCCCCAATTATATACCTGTTAGCAAGAAGGCATTGCCTACTGTCCTTGGCCTTAACATATTGACCAGTGTCCACAGTGCCTTATACTGCCCAGTATCATCTGCCCAGTACCCGGCCCAAACTGTCCACTGCCCTATAGCTATTGCCTAATGCCGACAGATTAGAGCAACCTTCGCTGCAGAAGACAAACTGGTGTTGAGTTAGCACGGCTCTCTACGAGCTAGAGATCACAGCTGAGAGATCACCCCACTACAACTTAGTCTGCAGCACCAACCCTCTCTACTGCTAAACAGGCAGCGGCCTCACCCTAGAGCCAGCTTGCCTACAGCATAGAGACTATCCCGAGCCGACGTCCTAAGACAGAGCCGGATGAATCATCCTTCTGAGTGCTAGTCCTTCGACCGCCAGAAGACGACCCACAACCCACGGGCTAGCAGCAAAGAGTATAAGTACTCAAGGCATAGGAACACTCTTCTTCTTTTCCAATCACTCACCAATTAGCAATCCATGATGAGCAGTCATATTAAATATTAGCACCTTCATTTCATTTCTTAATGATAAATTTGTTTGATCATTTATCCTTTGTAAACTTTCATTTATTAAATTATTTTTAATTATAAACTTATAGTATTGGTCTGTTCTTACTGTTAGTTGCGGTGTGCCTGTACAAAATCTTATATGTGAGCGGGATAAAATTAATAAATCTCCCCTAGACTTAAATAAACTAGCCAACTATTGACTAATTAAACATCTCGTCACAGCAAGGACCCAGACTAACTAGCTTTCCCCTTATTTATACTTTTCCAACCTGTACTTCCTAGAAACTTCTATTGTAAATAACATAGGTCTCACCAGCCACTTGAGGAGGCACAAAGCCCCAGTGCAAAGCCCTTAGCCCCCTGGATGACAAAAGTGGTCATCCTTGAACCACAATGAACTATATTCTAAATATTTTATTAACTATGACCTTCTAGAAACTGACGTATGCTATTTTTTCCCTGACTTCTGTGCCTGATAGGATGATTATAATTAACATGTGTTTGTTCTGGTCTTCAATGACCTGACCCTGACTTCAAGAAACAGGTGGAATTAGGTAACAGTTTCAATTCATGACACTTGCTATCAAGCTAGTTTTTCTTCCAGTTCCATTTTCTGTGTTACGTCTTTATATATGATTCTGTATTGAGCAATTAAAGAAAGTGAAGTAGTACAAAACAATTTACCGGTATGTGGCTTGCCCCTACAAAGAATATCACTGACTTTTATTATTGGTTCATAAAATTGTATTTCTGCCAAACTTTGTGTTTTCTTCTTATCATTTTTACACCTGGAAATCAATTGTTCATACATGCATACATCCTCTGTGTCCAACATTCCCAACTATGGAAGAGTACTGAATGATGCATATAATTTTAGCTTGACTGGAAAACTGACAGGACTGTTTGCAAATTCCTCAGAGTCTGACCACAATTTATGAAGCTTGATTAAGCCTGGCTGGTAATAATCAGTCTTAATCAAGCCTTTGTCTGACAAGTACACACTCATGAACTCTTAAAACAGATCATTAGAATTTACTGGAACAGAGAGGTAGAAGAGAAAAGTGAACAGTTCAATTTTGAATTCAGACAAGTTTTGACAAAGCTAATATTAACTCCCTCTGTCTGTCTGTCTGGTTAAAAAGTTTGTACATGTTATTTCTCCCACGCCAAATCTTGGATGAAGCTGCACAATTATTTCTTTTACCTGACAGCACAAGAATCAATAAATACAAAAATTAACAAATTATTTGATTAACTATTGATAATTAATTATTTTGTTTTGGTGTCTTGAACAGGGGAAAGAAATCATACTTGACAAATGTTTAATTAGTACCCCTGAGGACTCAAGCCCTGAGTGAAAATTTATTATTATGCATTTTAAAAAAAGATCATTCACCAAGATACTCCTTTTTTCCTCCCCCTTTCCCAACTGGTCCAGACAAGTGATAGGATCATAGGGCATTGAGCTAAAAGCTTAATAAAAACAATTGGTAAAAATATTTCTAATCACACAGATTTATTATGTGTAAGTCTTCATCATACATATAATTACATGACCGATCCTAACTAATTGATACAATTACACTTAATATAAGCTTTGTCTTTTTTTAAAGTATTTTTTATATTTTGCTTGATAATTTCCTCATACAGACAGGTTGAAGTCTTTTAGCCTATCTGACTTCAACATTAACTGGGGAAAATAAAAGTGTCTCATCTTGGTTGTGGACATATAGTACCATTGTTCATTGTGGAATTAGAAGCATGCATGTTTAGATTGTTAATATCTACTTTGGATACATCTTAAAATATGTATTTTCACCTTGATAATTTAAAAAATGCTAAATTCTGCTTTTTACCCAACAGAATAAAGATATCTCTATTATCTTCTGTGGAGATTTTAACAGCGCCCCACACCTGGGAATTTATCAACTCATGACAGCACAAATGGTACCAGCTGACCATGTGGACTGGAGCTCTGGTTAATTTTCTTCTTTATTATTCCTCCTGTATAATTGTAACTTATATGGGTGTAATGTAGGTCACTAAGATGTGACGTTATGTATATAATAAAATACTGGTCACCAAGATGTTGAATGCTGGGTTTGTGTGTCTGGAGCTACACTTAGCACGTAATAAACATTAAACATTGACCTGAGTTCAGCAGACAAATAACGTTTATTAAATGATAATAATATACTGCAACTTCAAGCATTCAGTTACAAGTCTCTGGTTAGATCAAGAAGTGGCACATATTATCCTTCATAGTAGCTGTATAACGTAAAAAGTAAAAACCGAAAAAAAGGCACAGTTACATCCGCATTTCAGCGGGAACAAAATATGTGTACAACTCCAAGTACCACAAGCTACTCCTAAAATATCTGTACTGTTTAAAGTCCCAGAGATGACTGCTAGTCATTCTTACAAAAAAGTAAATTTTTATTGGTCATTTCTTTTTTTGTCTTAAAGACATCAATAAATGTTGAAAGTTCTATCCAAATATTTCAAAAGTCATTAATTGATTAAAAAAAAACCCTTCTTTTTATGTCAATTAAATGGTTATAGTTACACAATTACAGATAATTATACAATTCTTAAATATTAACTCAATTTTTTATTCACTAAAATGATGAACACACTTCTTAAATAAACAATACAATTAAATTTCTATACATTTGCAGAGGCCCCGAAATAGTTATTGCATCTCCTTACATAGTCTCTACAATCTACGTCATTCACCCTTTGCTGGAACTATCCTAGCTATTTTTGGCACATATGGAAAATTTCTAATGTTCCCTTAGTTTTAACTAACTAATGTAAACATCCTCTTGCTAATCAATTACTCTATGGTTTATAAATACACCAGTGACAAAGTTATTTTTTAACATAATGACAATGACAACCTTGACATTATGTGATGTGTATGTACGTGCTTGAATTGTCATGTTTTTCAACCCGAAAGTAAATTCGAATAAGTGTCCTTCTGAGAATATCTATAACTAAAGAGCTTTTTTCCACATTTCCCTAACTAAATAACCCTTTTCTACATATAGTTAATGTAAGTGCTATTTTTTGATTCAATTTTTTTTCCCCAGCTGGACCGGAGGAATATTTGACAGGCCTCGAACTTTCACAACCCATCAACATGGCCAGCGCTTGTGGAGTGCCACCTTACACCAACTTCACCCGGGGCTTCAAGGAGACTCTGGATTACATATTCTTTGACTCTGACAAGCTTGAGGTTATGCATGTGATCCCGATGCCAGACCATGATGACGTCACTGCACACCAAGCCCTCCCTAGTGTTGTGTTTCCCTCAGATCATATTGCTCAGATATGTGAGCTTAAGTTTAGATAGGTTTATCTTCTGATCAAATCTATGTTATTTATCTAGTGTTTGTAATAGTATTGTTAATGTTAAGTTAAAGAACCTGTAAATCTTGAGAATGTATTTAATAGTAATATGAACAGACATTGCCATTTGTTACAATAGATTGTCACATAATTTATTAAGACTATTAATATTGTAATTAAAGGATTTTAAAAATGTTCCCCATTTAAATTTTTTATCTGTGACTAGATATTACTGTAGAAATGTTTTATGGTTATCTGACACATTGTTATGTGGTATGCGTTTTGTACTGTCATTGGGATTGTTCCAAGTTTGAACCCTGCTCACTCCCATCCCAGTGGTGTAGCTAAAAGTCTGCCATCATTTTGAAACCCAGGGGCTTGAGCACTTTGGGGGCCCTGCATTTTGCATAATATTTAATGTAAAAAACACTCATTTGGCCCCCTCCCTCTCAAGCTACATCTCTGTCCCATCCTCTGTCTTGCTGCAGTAGTGTTTTGGCTGAAATGTAATAATGTGAAAAAAGTAAAACACAAACTTACACATTGTATGTTTTATCGTACAATCTACAAGTTAAAAAAAAAATTCTTATTTACTTTATACATTATAGTTTTTTTTTTTCTAAAATGTATTGTCTTGTGTTGTAACCAACACCCTGTACAGCAGTGCTGAACAACTGAAGAGAACAGCACACTATTTTTTCTTGGTCTTGGCGCAGTCTGCAAAAGAGCTGACAGCTCAGCAGCAAAATGCTGGCTAGAAGAAGATGTATTGTAATTGTAAGAATAGTCTAGTCTTACAAACTTATATTACTGACCATTGATTGAGTCTTGATCTCACTTTAAGGGAAGAGTTATAGACATTTAGTCTAGTCTTGGCACTTCAAGCATTAGCAACCCCCCTCCCCCCCAATTCAATGCCATCTCTCCTCCTTGTTTCCCTTCATAATAATATTAATCACAAAACATGTCTTCGAGTCCAACATAAAGGCTGCCTGGCTGTATGATATTCAATTTGGACTCATCTCCATGGTCACGAGTTTGAATCCACTGCGCACAAGTGCTGTCCTGAACAAGATATGGGCTAGGACGTAATAATTTCTCATCATTGAAGGAACATCCAAAATTTATAACAAATAAATAAAAAAGAAAAGATTTGTGCAATGTAGTTATCATTGTTTCTGCCCCCTTGCACCTATACTTTGTACTGCATTTGCTTTACTTTAGTTTCTCAGAGATGAGCGTTTGCTACGTTTTGAATTTTGTGGATTACTTAATGAACAGCTCGGAAGGGAGTAAAAAGAAAATTTTCTAAGCTAAAAAAATTGTAATAACTAATAATTTTTTAAAATGAGGTCTACAAAAATACTTTTCTAGCTACGTATTTCAAATTTTGATAGAAAAGGTTTTTTGAAATCAAGTTTAAACAAAACAGATTTCTTGAAACGTAGAACATATCTGTTAATGGTCCACAAATAATGTGTTTGTTTAGATTTAATGTCAGTTGTTTGTGGCTTACAAACCAAATATTCAATATTTTTGCTCAAAATGTCATTTATTGAAGTTGTAAAAAATCTTACTAATCATTTTTATCCATTATTCTTTAGTGCTACATCTTCACATTTTTAGACATTAAAATTAATTTTTTTAAAGAAATGTTTAAAGTTCAATTTTTAGCGGCCCCCGTAAGGGGGAAAAGCCGCTATTAGGTTTGTGCAAAATGTCCATCTGTCCGTCTGTCACACTCAGATCTCAAAAACTAAAAGAGATATGAAAAATATTATTTCATCATTAAATGTGGCTTGAAAAGTTTAGGTGCAACGGCTACTTTTGGTTTTCTAAAAGCAAACCGTTTAATTTATAAAATTAATTATGCATACGATTTTTTCCATAAAAAATACACCAATTCTAAAACAATTACGTAAATGTAAGGGAGGCAATGTTACAATATGCCAACAAAGATTAACAACCTTTGTGTATTTTCAGTATCACTAAGTCAAATATATTTATAAAATGTACAGGAAATATTTACAACCAATATAAATAATACTTAAAGATGCTTTTTCAGGTCAACTAGCTGCTAAAATTAAAAGAAAACATTTCTGTTTGTTTATAAAGGCTAATAATGCACTTTGTATGTAAATATGCAGCGACTTTCGTGCAGTAGCGTAACGTCGCAACATGCTATGGTGCTACACCAATTCCTTAAACTTTTTTAAAAAAATCAGATTTTATGTATTTTTTGTTTAGTGCCTCTCATCCGAATAAAAGAAGCTTATTTTTGTGCGTTTTGTCTGTTGGTCAGTCTGTCGGTCACGATTAGATTAACAAATAACAAGGCTATTGTAAATCTGATTTAACCTTTAATTTTTTCATTCAGGAATATTGCAATAGTTTAAAGTATCTATAATAGATTGTTCCGGATGTTTTGTGAAAAATAAATCAATGCCAGCGAATAATTTTTTGCTCTTCTAACTTATATTAGATTTTATTTCCATGCTTAAACGTTGCAATAAATGTAAATAGCATATAAATGCTAAATAAAAATATCTATACTGATTTATATTTCAATAACTATATAGTTGTTCCGGATATTGTTTTATAAAAAAAATAAATTATGTCAAATGATTGTTTGAATTCGCATAATTGACTAATATTACATTTATATTCTTTGACACTACGTCACTGTAGTTTACTTATCAATATAAATTGTTCAGAATTTTAAACTTTTAACAAATTTATGTCAAATGACTATTTTTTTCAAAAATATCGACAATAGGTTGTTCAGTATTTTAAAATAAGAAAGTAATTTACTAGAAACGATTATTGAAAATCACTTTTTATTTTATTTTACAGTTAATTTTTTTGCCGAAACATAATAAAAGTTGTTTAATCGGTAAAGAATGTTCCGGATTTTGTTTCGAAAAAGAAATCGACCTACATTACCTTAATTTTCTTACAAATCGTCGCCAAAAATTATCCGAATTTTATATGAAAAATCTAATAACGCTAATAAATGGGGATGGGAGCAGGTAGGGTTTGAACCTGGGACCATCGATGAATCCAAACGACAGTCCAGCGCGCAAACCGCACTACCAGCCATGATTTAGACCAAAAAAAAAATTGTTTACAACGTCAAATGAATCTTTGAAACATTATTACTTTTAACAATCAAAACAAAATCACGCCTTGGATATTCCTTGCGAATATGCGGATCCGACAGGGATCCGTCTCCCACGGGGGCCGCCTCTGAGTTTGTGTGGCAACACAAACTCTCTTTGTAATCTTGTTTAAAAATATAATAGTTATTCTTTATATATATATATATATACAATTTTTTATTTTGTTACTATTGTAAATAAAGACTAACTAAACAATGTCAAGGACATTGAACTTCAAAATTTTTCAACTAAATAAAAGTGAGAAACAGAGTTACAGTAGAGCTTAAAAAAATTATTATATTAATAAACATGCTCCTTCACCAGTTCTATTAGATAATTAGAGCATGAAACAGATTAACTAATCAACAAAGAAGAATAATCACCCAGGAAGACTTTGAGATGAAATAAAAGCTGTCTACCCTTTATGATTTATGTTTGATGAATTGAATTTGGGTTTTGCTCCCTACACAAAAGTTTTTATAAAGGTTTGAAGTGGTCTGCGTTCTATCTCACACTTTATTCTTAGAGGCAGGATAAATCCTCAATTAGTTGGAGATTTTCATAGAGTTCCCCCTTTTCAGACCTTGCGATTTATAGGGCTGATGATGTAAAGGTCATCTGCTTTTGTGTCCCGCAGTTTTTACGAGGGTGTCATGTGGCCAGCACAACGACCTACCGCCTTTACTTTTCCCCAACTAACGTCAAGTACCCATTAAAGCTGGGTGGGCTCAAGAGGCACTCAAGATCCCGGAATTAAAAATCCCTACTATCACTGTTCTGTCTATGAGTGAGTTTGTGCAAATAATCCAGAAGATGTGAAGGAATAAACTTGATTGGTGGATAATATCCAATTGTGAAAAAAACAACAAACCCGGACATTTTTACACTTTAGGCCAATGCCTGCCAGACGGAGGACACGACCCCCCCGCCCAAATAAAGGAGAACATGGCCGCCTTTTTGCCGCACGTCTGGCAGCCGTTCTCCCTCAGTTAAAGAAACGCTTCCCTAAAAACAAAAAAAAAAAAGGAATCTTGTCAAGCAGAAGAGAAAGGGTGAAGGACGAATGCACAGCCGGAAGTTCAATTAAAATTTGTAGTCAAGCATTTACTCTTTTTCTGAAGCTTAGGATTCGAAATAATAATTATTTGAATCTCTCAGCTCGTTTTGGTCTTTATGTCTGGTCTTGTTTCAAGTGATTGTGATTCACTCATCTTGACCTGATATGTATCATTACCAGAAACCTGATTTATTCCAAGTGATTGTGATTTATTCAGCTTGACCTGATATGTATCATTACCAGAAACCTGATTTATTCCAATTGATTGTGATTCATTCAGCTCGATCTGATATGTATCATTACCAGAAACCTGATTTTTTCCAATTGATTGTGATTCATTCAGCTCGACCTGATATGTATCATTACCAGAAACCTGATTTATTCCAAGTGATTGTGATTCATTCAGCTCGACCTGATATGTATCATTACCAGAAACCTGATTTATTCCAAGTGATTGTGATTCATTCATCTCGACCTGATCAATATTATAACTAGATACTTGCCTTATTCCACTATCTGTAACTATCCTTCGGCCAAATGTTAAGTTTCTACAATTTTAACCATTAGGTAAAAATTTCGAGAAGATGGTAGATTTACTAACCTAGTACTTGGTACTCGGTTTAAATCTCTAATTTCAAATCGCCCCCCCCCCCCTTGTCAACAATTACATAAATTGTAATTATACCATTCTTTAAAATCAATTTGAAGACAAGCGAACGGTTGCCTGGTCGTGAGGTATGCGCTTCGGACTGTCGTCTCAAAGGTCCCATGTTCGAACCTTGCTCACTGCCATCCCCCCCCCCCCCCCCCCATCCCTTGTGAGAGGTTAGGTGTGGGATCATAGAATGTAATAATCTTCAATTCTGAAGGAGCATTCAAAACAGTTAAAACAAATATTTTAAAAATTAAAAAAAAAATGTTTCATCTGTTCTGGTTGAATGAAATATCGAAATGTACAGAGCGTCATGGACTTACAAAAATAAAAGGAAATCAGAGTTTAATTGAACAGTTTCCCCCCCCCCCCCCCTCCCACAAATGTTTTAGTATCCGTTTACTGCTTTGTTCAGAAAGTACACAATAAAATAGATGACTAACAGACTTGTTTTCTTTGCGCAAAATTGCACTGCTGAGCTTAGAGCAGTTGTTGTATTCTCAAACATTGGCGTTGTTGTGACCGGGGCCCTGGTGAAATATTGCGGCACGGGGGTACTCGTGAAATTTTCCTTAGCTTGTAGATTTGGGGCTTCTGCAGGGTTTGGAGTCACATCCCATATTTATTACTATTAAAAGTGAATAGTTTTAAAAGTGGTGTATTTTTATGAAAAAACTGCTTGCATAAGTGATTTAAAAATTAGATTTTTCGCTTTCACGACACGTCTGCAGAATGGAAGACCGCGAATCCCTACAAGACTCCTGTATGGCTAATCAAGGGATGGAAAGTACTCACAAGGCGGACAAAGAAAACCCTTTAGGGACACCCTCAAAACTTCTCTGAAACCGTTCAGCATAAGCCCAGCCACCTGGGAAGACAGAAGCACACGACACAGCATTATGGGCATGGCGCCTTGCTGTAAAAACTGGCGCACAAATTGCTGAGGAAAAGAGAACAGCGCTGGAATAAGAAAATCGCCAAGGCAAGGCCAATGACACTAGCTCCAGCTGGAATAACCTGCCCAGTGTGCATCCAAACATTCCGGGCTCACATAGGTCTCACCAGCCACATGAGGAGGCACAAAAACCCCAGTGCAAAGCCCCCAGCCCCCAATCATTGAACCACGATTGACTTACTAAATTCATATATATATATATAATTTCATTTACATGTAAAATAAATTATAAGAAGAAATATATATATATATTCAAGAACAATCAGGCTTCGAAGAGGCAGATCATGTGCGGAGTAGATCCTCGTTCTACGAAATATCATAGAACAAAGTCTCGAATACCCACAACGGCTAACGATCAGTTTCGTAGACTTTTAAGAAAGCATTTGATAGTGTCCATCGAGAATCACTATAGTTAGAGAATGCAGCATCCCATACAATTTCGTCCAGTTCGTATAACATCTATACTGTCAATCTAGTTGCTGCATTAAATCGGAATATGGAACAACCAAGTTCTTTAACATCAAGACAGCGGCTAGAATCACACTGAAGGAAATGTCTTTCTGCGATATAGCCTATCTAACGAACGTTTTCACGAGGCAGAGGGCTAGATAAGTTACTCCCACCTCATGCTACCACCTTGGCGTGTTTTACAACAAGAACGTCTGTTACCTTGTGGACGTAGAAGGGTCTTATAGCTCTCAGAATGAAGTATCTCGGAAGATGCTTTAAGTCCCATTCTGTTGAAGGAACAGGCACACAAAAAAAATAATTAATTAAAAACATCATATATAAGAGTTTAACCCTTAAAAATGTTAGATGTAATTGGGGCATACGAAAATATTTAGTAGCATCGTAGGTATAAAGTGTATATCATTGCAAGTATAAAGTTTGTAGCATCGCAGGTATAAAGTTTGTAGCATCGCAGCACCTATATAGAAAATTTAAAGAAACTAAGGCAGAAAGAGTTTACAAAAAGTATATAAAAATTAAACACTTAACCCAAAAAGTAAGCAGACAGCTGCAGAGTGAATACATAAACAATGTAATATCTAAAGATAACAACAAAAACCTATGGTCATACATTAAGTCTAAGAAAATGGAAACAACAGGCATAGCGCCATTAAAAGATGAACATAACATAATACACTTACCAGCATCACATGTTAAATTCTAGAACACATAATATGTAGCAACATCATAAATCACTTAGACAAACAAAATGTCTTCACACCATACAAACATGGCTTTAGGAAATATAGATCATGTGAAACACAACTAATAGGACTAATTGATGATTTTTCTAAAGGTTTAGATAATAGTGAACAAATAGATGCTATCTTACTAGATTTTTCTAAGGCTTTTGACAAAGTTCACCACCATAGTTTGCTGAAAAAATTAAAATATTTTGGCATTAATGGTCCACTGCATCAGTGGATTAAAGATTTTCTGCTAGGGAGAGAACAAACTGTAATAATAAATGGCTCTAAATCAACACCGATAACAGTAAACTCAGGTGTACCACAAGGAACAGTCTTGGGTCCACTACTATTTTTAATTTACATAAATGATTTGCAAATTGCATTACTTCAGGAACAAAAGTCAGATTATTTGCAGACGATTGCATAATATATAGAACAATAAAAACAACACAAGACACAGATATTTTACAAAGAGAATTAGATGAATTACAGAAATGGGAATCAAATTGGAGCATGTCTTTCCACCCAGAAAAATGTCAGTTGTTAAGAGTAACAAAAAAAACTAAAACAATTAATTCCACTTATCTTATTCATGGCAAACCAGTAACACAGACTAAAAACGCAAAATAGCGTTATAATAAATGAAAAACTGTCATGGAATCCACATATTGATGAAACTATAAAAAAAACAAAGCATTAGGATTTATTACAAGAAATTTCTATAAATCAAATAAGAACATAAAACTAAAATGTTATTTAACCTTGGTTAGGCCAATAATAGAATATGCATCCTCCGTTTGGGACCCCTCAACTCAAGAAAACATAAAGAAACTGGAACAGACTAGAAAAACACCTATAGTAAAATCACTAAATTTAGAAAGCCTTTAAGACAGAAGACTCAAAAGTAAAGTAGCAATTATACATAAAACACTGAACCATAATCTTCAAATACAAAAACAAAATTTAATAAAATACTCTGAAAGACACACAGATAAAGGCACATTTCTCGTCCCATATGCTAGGACAAATTTGTACAAATACTCCTTCTTCCCTAGTGCTATTAGGCCATGGAATGGGTTGCCTGAGCTAGCCAGGAAAACCAGTGACTTAGCAGAATTTAAGTCATTGGTTAATATGCATGACTAAATGCATGACGCGTAGGACGTAATCATCTTCTTTTTTTGAAGTAACGTCTGCATTATATAAGATAAGAAGTATAAAGTTTGTAGCATCGCAGGTATAAAGTTTGTAACATCGCAGGCATAAAGTTTGTAGCATCGCAGGTATAAAGTTTGTAGCATCGCAGGTATAAAGTTTGTAGCATCGCAGGTATAAAGTTTGTAGCATCGCAGGTATAAAGTTTGTAGCATCGCAGGTATAAAGTTTGTAGCATCGTAGGTTGAAATTTTGTAGCATCGTAGGTTGAACGTTTGTAGCATCGTAGGTATAAAGTTTGTAGAATCGCAGGTATAAAGTAGATATGTTTGAGCTCATAGCAACATTTCTCAACCTTTTACTTGCAACGTTTCCCTTAATACGATTGAAAATAAGTTTTGACCTCCTCCCTCACAAGTTAACAAGGTAAGATGACGGAGGGAGTGCTCTCATTTTTCTAAAACAGGGTATTCCAAAAAAAAAAAAGTCCTACATTCAGAGCTACAGAAATGCAACCTTGGCATCTGCAGCACATCATCCATTGAAGTATGTCAGGTTAAATGAAGTCAAATAAAGTAGTAAAGCGTTCCTTACGTCTATAACGGGCTTGATTGTCGTAACATTACCTTTGCGTTTGGCACAACATTTTATATCGCGACTTTTTTTTTTTGGCCTTCAAAACTCGTTTGCAGAACAATGGAACATCACCAGAAATACATTTGACCTTTGTAAATTGAGAAAAAGACGAGTAGAGTCGCTTTGGCGGAGATGGAATTGAAATGTCGCATTCAAAAGAGAGTCTTGGTGCGGGCACCTCTCTTGAAAATTGTATAAAGGTCTTACTTTTAAGATGAATCGACGTATCTTGGTTTATTAACTCTTTCTCCTAACTGACGATACCAACGTTGATTCCACCAGAATGTGGTAAATAATTACGGAGAGAAAGAGTTAAATAGGTAGTAACGTCGTTTTTGCTTGATCAAAATTCTAATAATGGATTTATAACTGAAAAGCAAATAAAACAGATTTTGTTTCTTAAAAAATGACTTCGATTGCGCCACCCCCTTGTCAGGGGGTCCTACAGGGCCCCACAGACTGAAAGATGCTGACTCATGTGTTATAGCATTGTTCGCCCGCAAAGCGAGCATGGGCAGTTTGTAGCAACAATTTAGATGAATCGACCGTGAAACTTAGCTGCAAATATTATTTTTTTCAAAATCTGAAAAACTCATAACTTCCAAACCGAGAGATATCTGAATTTCTTTTTTTTTTTTAGATGGGTGGACACGGAGGTGACCAAAGAAAACGAAATAAAAAATCCCAGTCTTCACTAGGATTCGAACCCGGGACCCACGGTTCAGAAGCCAAGCGCTTTACCGCTCAGCCACCGCGCCTAAGTTATATTGACTCTAGAGTTCGTACTTCAGATCTAAATCACGCTAGTGTCAAAACTGTGAATTGCTTGTGAAACGCTTGTCTCATTCTAAAATTAAAAAAAAATGTATAAAAGCCTTTTGTTCAAGCGGAGTGATTTTCCGACTTACATACGAGTGAAATATCGGGAATATATAGTTCACCAATTAACTCTTTCTCCTCGGAGCCTTCACCCTTTTGCAGACGAACGACCATAGCTGTAATAGCGTTGTAAAGGCCCTGAAAGTTTATAGAATTGAGAGAATCCAAGGTAAACAAGAAACACGTAAATGTTCTTAAAAAAAAACAACAACAACAAGGCATATATTATATTAAGCGTAATTATATCAATGGACCTCATTCACAAATCGTAAACAAACAACTTTTTTGCCACCTGCTTCTCTATATCTTCTAAACCAGTGATTCCCAAAGTGGTCTCTATAGATCCCCCAGGGGTCTACGAAGACTACCAAGGAGTCTACGAAAGTGAAAAAGTAAATTGCGGGTCTATGAGATGGGCACGGAGGTCTACGATAGTGGATTTCATTTCAGCAAGTCATGACTACTTCATAGAACAACAAAGTCCTATATGAAACAATATCCGTAAAAACGGACGATGAACATGCACAAAATATAAAAAATTTCCAATGTGTATGGTGATTCCAGCAATACTTATTAATTGTTACTATAATTGGTTTAAATTTGAATTATATCTGTAAAAAAGATAGATCTCTCTAACTTATGATGTAGCTTTACATTACTTTTCACTCTTCGACTCACTGCAGTTAGAAGTAAGTTTAAAAAATTCGTTTATGAATGTGCAAAAAATGCAATATAAATACAAGAAAACATTACAATAATAAATCTATGCGAATAGAAATATTTGTACCAATTGTTTTTGTTTAGCGCGAATTCATGCTCTTAGCGTTCTCAATGCGCTATGATCCTGTCCCTTGTCTGGACTAATTCGGAAAGAGTAGAGGGAAGTGGGGTATCTGTTTAAATGAATCGTGATCGCTTTTTGAATGCATTTAAAAAAGGTTGTACCACTTGAATTTGAACACTAGGGCTCGAGCCCCTTCAAGGGGACTAATTCAACTTATAGCCCCACATCTACCAAGTACAATTTCTTTCCTTTTTTTTCGCTACCAAACACAAATAGTTAATCACCAAATGTTAATTTACTAATCGCTTTTTTTAAAAAAAATTTGTTTTTGTTTTGTCAGGTAAAAGAAATAATTGTGCGAATTTCCACTTGAGATCCGAGATCGGGTGTGGGAGAACTAACGTGTGCAAAGTTTTCAACACACAGAAAGTCAGACAAACAGAGTGAGTTGATATAAGCTTAGTAGATAGGAGGCTCATTTATCTTCATTATTTTCTACTAAACTTGCAAAAGGAAAACACTAAAAATTTTTTTAGTTTTCTTAGGAAGCTGACAACAAAGTCAATTAAGAGAACCGAATTTAGTGGTGTCCATTACATCCAGATTAGAGATTGTATCTGATGACTGAAGTTGTAGCCGATATAGTTATTTAAATACTTTACAAATTACAATTACAAACTGAAAAAATAAAAAGATTGAACGCATACTATCAGGCAATAATACTATTTATAATCCAAATTGAATCATAAATTCACAAAAGTAAACTTAACGTGAAGTTTGAAACTTATGGACTACATGACTGAAACCCTGGCAGTAAGTCGTCTCCTCTATATTTTTTGTTTTCAAACCGAGCCTCCATAAAACGAATTATTTCCCTTTCATTCTCCAATCTTCTTTTTAGAAACTTAAAGCTTCTAAAAAAAGCGATGTGCAAATAGACTTCCTCAATGTCATAATAAGGCCCCAAAGAAAACGCTCCTCTAAACAAACCTTTGGCACGAAAATTCTAGTAGGCATACCCATTACGTTGAATTTGACCCCTCCAGCTATTTCTTTCTTTCTTATTTTGCACTTTAAATACAGCTTTCCGCATTTCACCCCTGTCCTTTTGGCCCGTGAATTGTAGTATATGTTACGTTTGATTGGAACGGCTTGCTTAAAGACGCCCCCCCTCCCAAACGCCCTCACTTCGGGCCCGTGAATTATAGTATATGTTACGTTTGATTGGATCGGCTTGCTTAAAGACGCCCCCCAAAAATGCCCTCCCTTCGGGCCCGTGAATTATAGTATATGTTACGTTTGATTGGATCGGCTTGCTTAAAGATGCCCCCCCCCCCCCCACCACAAAGGCCCTAACTTTGGGACCCGTGAATTATAGTATATGTTACGTTTGATTGGAACAGCTTGCTTAAAGCCCCCCCCCCCCAAACGCCCTTACTTCGGGCCTGTGAATTCTAATATCACTTTTATCGTATCTATGATGTGTTTTTTTTTGGCTTGAGCACTTTATTGCATCTTTACATTAAACGGTCACGCTATGTTTTGGTCGAAAACCTCATCTTTCAAATTCAGACTCTCTCCTAACATAATTGTAACACATGAATTATAATTGAATTGGAACCTCCCCCACACAAACAAATACCTTTGACCTGAGAATTCTAGTGTCTTTGATAACATCCTCCCTTCGTCTTCCCCACATTAAAAGTATTTCTGCAAACAATCCCTGACTTTTCTTCAGTTTCTTAATTCGGTATTAGAATATTTCATAAGCTCTATGTTGGTTTTTGGCCAGAACCCTTTTTTCTATCCCCCTAGCGCCGTGACGCAATTTTATCCCAAATATTCAATTCTCTTTTTTTGAAAAAATACTTCCACTTTCAATACAGAAAATTATATAGTTAAACCTAGATTTGAAACTTTTCATACCAAAAAATAACGTATTCAGACAATATCAGCTTTGTAAAAACGATATTCCAGTTTTGGCGGACAAAAAAGATTTGTTAATATCAAACGTCTGCAAAAGCAACATACACTCCAAAAAGGGCATTGAAAGCTATGCACAAAAAGAATTTAAATTTTAATAAAGGAAGAAAATATAAGCTTCCATTTTTTCAAAACTCGGCGTTTAAAAAAATATATATATATTCTTCTTCTTCTTCTTCTAGCCAGCTTTATTGCAGCTGAGCTGTGAGCTCTTTTGCAGACTGTGCCAAGGAAAAAAAGTGTGCTGTTTAAAAAAAAAATACATATATATAAAATATATTCGAAATTACTTATACATTTTAGCGCCGCGGTTTCGAACGTGAAAATGGCGTAGTGTTTCCCTTTACAGGGTAAATATTAAAAGGTTCAATTTGTTGGAATTTTTTTTTGGTTCACTGCAAAGTGGGAGAATAATTAATGTGTGAAACAGTAAGTCATGGCCCTTGTAACTATTTATTTGATATATGTAGACCCTACTCCTAAAATGTTGTTATCGGTCTGGAGATTTACTATTCCATTGATGAATAATTGTTGAGATAACAGACAAATAATAAATCGTTTTTTTTGGAGTCCATAGGTTCTGAAGAAATAAAATATTTTACATGACAACTTAGACCCTACTGTGACGTACACAGTTTGTCTTATCTAACACAGACGTCTGCTTTAGTCTGTCGGGCGTCCGAAACCATATCCGCTGGTATATAGAAGTACAACGTAGTTGGACTTCTATATATAATAATGTTGATCCATTATGGTTTTCTTTTGCAGTGTAAAATTTGACTCCTTCCTAGTCACCTTTCTATTATTACTCGCAATCATTGTTTCTGTTTCTTATTACGGTGGATGTGAGGAGATCTATTGTGTGTGTAAAGCAGCTTTAGAAAGGGACAGCCTACTTAGCCTCTCGACTTTATGCTTCCCACAATATAAACTACACATAGACTAAACATCGAAACTTTGATTAAGTAGGCCTATGAAACCCAAAACCTCCTTTAAAAAATACCTAACAATTTTCACACAGTTTTTTTTTATCCAAATAGCTACCAATTCATTACTGTAATGAGACTTACAAACTTACTGTTAAAAAAAAAATCATCCGGCGGCGCTCCAATTTCAATAACCAATTCATTGTATCTGGATAGTAAGGTGTCTCTTTCGTCAATAGCCTTCTGTTCATTATCTGAGCCTCTGCTGTTGATAAACCTGTAGGCACAGATACGTCACAAGCTTTATAGATATATAAAGTTTTAAAATTTAACTTCTTTGAAATATTCTCAGATATAAAGCTCATAGTCAAAATGCCCTTAAGGTAGGGTTTCAATAATGCTCCTTTCCTTTGTGTTTTTACAATATCTCTATTCAAGTCTGAACTTCGTGGAACCCTCAGGAATATTTTTTTTTTAAAATCAAAAGCATCAATAATGGAAAAACAAAGACAACAGATTAATATTTCTCTATTGGCAAAATTGTCACAATTAAAATTGTTTTGTTACACATTTTTACAATTTTTCTATTCAGCTTGCTAATTCATGGCAAAAACAGCAAATAGCAAAGCATTGTGTGGACATGATTATAATTTTGTGAAATCTTCTTAAATTAAATTGTCAGATAGAAAAAAGTACACAGTAGTACCTACATTTCTATTATGTCTGTTAGGGAATTTATGAAGGTTTATATTTAAAGTAAGGTAGGTAAGGTTCCCCTTTCAGACCTTGTGAACTATATCTGTTTCTGTGGCCTACAGGTAACGAGGGTGTCATGTGGCCAATACAACGACCAACCACCTTTACTTTCCCCAACTTTGTCAGGAACCCATTTGAGATGGATGTGCTTAAAATATATACATATACATCAAACAACTTTTATTACAAAGACTAGGCGTGTTAGTATAATAAAAATGAAACATATAATTATAAATGCTCATTACATACATAACTGCGATGGCTGGCACATTTTAAAAAAAATTGTCTTGACCCTTGAGTGGTCTAGTTAACTACGTCACGCTTAACAGGCGTCTGTCTAGCCAAGACAAATCATAATAGACCTCAATACTGGCCTGTAACATCGCCTCCTGAGGGCAGGGAAGGCCAATAGCTCGTTGCCACTTCGTACTTCGTGTCAGCGAGAGATTGGTCTAAACTGCGATAGACGCTGTGTGTGTGAGCGTTTATACCTAGTGTTTGAGTTTACTGTATGTTAGGGTTAGGGTTTGGTTCCGCAAGGTTGTCATTGCCGGAAGTGGTAATGGATGTAAGCACTCCACTACCTATAAAATGCTTCCTAGTGGCATACGTCTCAAATAGCCTCTGACAACCAGTCCAACTATTGGCCTTCACGTGTGGCTTAGATATTGAGTCCGACGGAACTGTTCTCACTAACAAGAGAAGGGGCAAAGGCGAGTAACTGGCGCCTTAACCAGTAAGCTTCGGGCAGGAGGGGCTCGTTGGCCATTGCTAGCTACCTAGGAGAAGGAAGGAAGGAAAGAAGGAAAACTCTGAATTCAAACCTCTGTTGCCTTGCAACTATACCCAATCATGGGAAAGGCTTCGGGAGTCAAGCCTGAGGAAAAATCTGTAGCTGGCGATTCTAAGGGAGTTTGCAGCACCCAGTGCTACACTCTGGCAGAACCTGCGACGCCGCTGACCCCAAACTGTATCGGCACTGCCGTTCCTTTGGATACACCAGCTGCGTGGAGTGGGGGGAACTGATGTGTGGGCGACATCGTTCCGACCACAACTTATGCCCAGGCATTCATCTCATTTCCATGAGATGATCCATAGTCGCTTCGGGACTGAAGGATGCCATATATAGGGTTAGGGTTTTGGAAAAAATCGCCCCCCCCCCCCCCACGTCAAAAAAAAAAAGAGCTCTGGATCCGCTAATGAGTCTTACCAAAATAAGCAAGCAATAGAAAAATATTACTTTTTTTTTTTAAAACAAAGTTTATCTAAGGTTAAGAACCGCTGATTTCTGCCATTTATCTGACAATGGCAGGGTTCAGCTCCGTTTCTGCTATATAGAGCAAAATTAATTAATTAGTACTAATTGATTAACTGATTGGTTAATTTTTGGATTGATTCGTGTATTGTCATCGACTATGAGTAATTATGTAAAATTTCAACTTTATCTGAGAATGAGAAATGGGACAAAAAATATTAAATAAATGAAGTAAGAGGATTGAATCCATATAAACATCCACTTCTCTCATTAAGTATCATTTATTCCCCTTATTTCGATATCAAACAAAATAATAATGACCAATAATTAATTAACTAATGGATTATTTTGTTTGATCGATTCATGCCTTGTCAAATAAAATGAATAATTGTGCAATGTTTCAACTTGAACCAGGAAGAGGAAATCGGAGAAAAAAACATGTTCGAACATTTTACCAGACAGACAGACGGACAGAGTGACTTTACTCTTTCTCTCCTAATCGACGATACCATCGTTGATTTTGACCTCATTAAATTTTATTTATGTTTAAATTTTTAAACTTGACTTTGAATTATAAAAAAGCAACATACATTTCCCTTAAATTCTATACCAAATACAACATTTTCTGATAACAAACAACAAAGCTATTGAAGCCCAATCATAACAGGGGTATTGAAATAGTAATAAGCAAAATGAAGAATTCTTTCAAAACGTGGACAAATAATTACGAAAAGAGTTAATATAAGCTTCGTAAAAAGAGAGAAGGGGAAAGAACTACTCTAACCTTGCGATATTGTCTTGGTAGCACACTTTTTGTATCGATTGATATCTGATGCCCACGTAATGATTCATTCGTTCTCTTTTTTCTTGCACGACAAGGCCATTTAGAGGATTTAACGATGGGAAGGACAGCGCTTAAAAGAAATAAATAATTATATTCAAATGATCCCAAACCCTTTTTTCGACTGATTTTTCCTCTATATGTCCCCCCCCCCCCCCCTTCCCAAACGTGCCTGCGTTGGGCGGCCATCGCCACTGCTCAATATGCGAAATAAAAAAAAACAAAAACAAAGCTTATACGAAGTGTTATCGTATCAATTAGTTTGCATCAGTCATGTAATCTGTGCAATTAGAAATAGTTATATCAATAATGGTCCTAACATTGTTCTGAAACCGTACCTTATATTAAGTATCGGTTCCGACAAGATGGTGTCCAACATTCTTAACATAGACCAACAGAATTTCTGTTGTCAAAGTTGAATTTCACGATTCTAAGTTCTTTAAGTGTTTCTCCCTTTACACATTTTCTGCACTGGCCTATATCGCGTTCACTGTTACTGTACATTGTTAGTTTCTGGTTAGACACACATCAAATTAACGATCTTTTTACAAAGCTTATAACAACATACTCTGTCTGTCTAGTGAAATGTTTGTACACGTTATTTCTCAGATTCCCAATCTAGGATCACACTGAGATTTTGCACAATTAATTCTTTTACCTGATAACACAAAAATAAAAAAATAAATAAATAAATAAGCCAATTTTTGTTTATAAATTATTGGTAATCGATTATTTCGTTTGGTATCTCGCTGTAAGGAAAGAGATGGTACTTGACTGATAAGCTAAATCAGATCCCTTTAAAGGTTGCCGCTCTAAATTGAAACAATCAATACAATCTTCTCTAGTCATTAGTACATCACTAGCAGAGTGGTTAGCACGTCGGCCGAAGGAGGCGTGGGCCACGAGTTGCTATTCAGGTCGTTCCCTTTATTATTATTGTTTTTTATTTGTTTTAAAAACCAATTACGGTAAAATCACCCCCCCCCCCCCTTTCAATTTTCACAATTGGTCCAGATGAGTGATAGGATCATAGCGTAGCGAGAAATCTAAAATCATGAAATAGCGCTAAGCAAAAACAATTGGTAAAAATATTTCTAATTGCACAGATTTATTGTTACTGGTCTAAATCTATTACAATAAACGTAATTATATGAATGATCTAGAGTAATCTAGACTAATTGATGCAATCACACTTCGTAAGCTTTGTGAGTTGAAAAAAAGTTTTTTCATGTTTTTTTGTGTGCCTTTTTTTAACCTCTTCTTCTTCTTAGTAAAAAAAAAGTTCCCCTTTCGGACCTTGTGGTCTATAGGGCAGATAACGTAAAGGTCATCTGTTTCTGTGGCCTACGGTTTACGAGGGTGTCATATGGCTAGCACAAAAGACCAACCGCCTTTACTTTTCCCCAACATACGTTAGGTACCCATTAGAACTGGGTGGGCTCAGGCGCCCGAAGATCTTGATATTAAAAATCCCAGTCTTCACCTGGATTCGAACCCCCGACCCCGGTTCGGTAGCCAAGCGCTTTACAGCTCAGCCACCGCGCCTTTTCTCCGTAGTGCACAATTTTTTCCCCTGAAAATGAAGAAAATATTCAAACCAAGCAAATATCTTGCCCGAGAAAGGGAACTTTGACACCAAGTGAAATTTGTCGCTGACTCAATCCTGTGCACTAACACCTCTCCACCGAACTCGGTTCTGAGCAGCTTTCTTTATTTGCTCGAATGTCATTCCAGTAGGCCTACCCTCAGTTTCACTGATGACTGACCTCTTTCAGGTTTGCTTGGGTCTGCCCACTGTCCTCTTTCCTTGCGGATTCCTATCAAGTGCCTGCCTTGCAACATTGGTAGCTGGTTTTACGAAGGATGTGTCCTATCCAGCTCCACTTTCACTTTTTGATATCTTGGGCTACGGCTTTAGTCAAGTTCTCTCTTACAGATTGACAGTAGACCTATTTATCTTTTCTGGCCACATAATTCCTAATATCCGGCGTAGGCTTGGGTTAACAAAGTTCTGGAACTTTTCCATATTTGTTTTAGTGACTCTCCATGTCTCTGAACCGAATAAAAGAACAGTCTTAACATTTGTTTTATAGATTCGTACGTTGTTAAGTAGAGATAATGCCTTAAAGTGCCAGATTTCTTCAAATTTGTCAGGTAACCCAATATCGTATTTCCTTGTATTTCGGTGCGATTCGTCTGAAAGTATTAACTTCGTCTGACCAATTCTTTTTCCTAAATATTCGGCACAATTTAAAAGTTTGCAAAAGCCGCTAACACATTATTTATTCTAAACCAGAGTTTCCCAAAAAATGGGCTACGCGTTGCACATGGTTAACTAAGCTGATTTAAAAAAAAAAAGCTATTTTAGTTTATAAATTAGAATAAAATATCATAAGCTTTAAATCCTTTTTATTATTTATTTTAAGTCTTTGCAAACTCAAATAGTTTACATTTTAAGACTAGTCTATACAAAAATCAGGAACTGGAGAAGGATGATACTACTTCCGTCGACACGCCCACTTTTTCAATGTAAAAAAAATGTTCCCATTTTTTAATAATGTATTTGATGTGTCTCTGAATCATGCAAAACTAAACTCACTAATTAATACTTAATTGGGTTAGAGTAATTATTATTTTGTGTATGTAGGACAAAAAAAATTGATTGTTATTAAAATGAATCCTTAAAAAGGGAGGGGGCGATGGGGTACTCAGCGTTACCAAAATTCTAGAAGGGGTACGCGTAAGTCAAAAGTTTGGGAAACACTGTTCTAAACCATAAGGCGACACCCAAAGTAGTAAGTCGAATTCATAATTCACCGTGGAGGAACATTTTCATGCGTACTTTTTTGTACTTCCGAACGTCGAAAGTCGAAAACTTTGAAGTCATTAATCAAAAATTGATGCGCTAAATCAGATTTTGAGATAAAAATCGATACTTTGATCGACCTTTTTGATGAAAGCGGGACATTAGCCATTTTATAAAAGCGTAACAGACTGTCAAAAGAAGGATTGTCCCGCCGAAGTCGGGACGTTTGGTCACTGTACACTCTCACCCGATTGAAAAGACTTAACGCAATCCACATGACATTTGAAACTTTCAGTGCAGGCCTGGTGTCGCTCGAATGGAGTCTGTCCGTGGTGAAAAACACCTGAGCTCCGATCACTTCTACAGGGATAGAAAAATAGCACGATAAGCAGAAAGTGATATTAAAAGGATGATTATCAGGGATGTGCTGTTTAAATGATTGTACGTAGATATTAAACAGATGACTTGTAGGTGGTGATATCAAGACTATGATATGTTAAGGGTGATATTTAAAGGAAGATCTTAAAAAGATAATATTTTAATTATAAGATTATATCTTAAGTGCTATTGCTAATAATAAGACAGTGTATGCATGATGATTTTTAGATAATGATAATAAGAGAATAATATTTCAAAGTATTCTTACATTCCATTTACTTTTATTTGCATTATTTTAGTTATTTAAAAAATCCATTTCAAATAAAATTCGTCTAAAAAATTTTCTTCATTAAAAAGAAGTGCCCCCCCCCCCCTTTCCTCCATCTTATATTGATAGTGTTTTAGTTCCGTAGTTGGTTAAAGTGAGCAGAAGAATCACATTACGTACTCACTATATTTTCTACTACTGACCAATTCCCCTTGCACAGCCTTAGAGCACTCATTGGCTGTGCTCTGGTAAATAGCAGTGCTGTATCCCGTCCAGATTTTGCGTGCTCCGACCTTCTTGTTCAAACACAAAGTATGAGGGTCGGGTTGGAGTAGTCACTGGGGTTGGCAGGGGGTGAGTATCTGTAGACAACCTGTAGTGAGCAGAAGTCCATAGTACATATCAATTGTAAGAAAGTTAGAGGCGTTGTGGCCGAGTTTTAGAGCGCTGATCAAACTGAGAGGTCACGAGTTTGAGCCCCGATAACAAATAGATTTGGAATCCTTAGGACACAGTCCACAGTCTGATTGCCGCAAGGCCGGCCTTACAAATTGTGGGGCCCAATTTAATGAATGCTTGTGAGGCCTCTTCTACATTTTTTTTCTACAATAACAACTATTACTGTTAATTAGATTACTATATCAATATTTAATGTACAACATGCATAGGAAGAAACTGAAACGCAATATGCGCCAAAAGCTTAATTAAAGGTACGCCAATCGTAAGATATACTAAATATGTTAACTCTTTAAATCCTACATCTTTCTATGTACTTTAAAAAAATTAAAAAAAGTAGACGTTGCATCAGAACTTAGAATGGTCTAAAATTTTATGATGTTGAATTTTCACTATCTTTTTCTAGTTTACGAGATCTAAACGTGACGGACGGACGGACAGACATTCCACACAAAACAAATAGCGTCTTTTCCCTTTTCGGAGGCCTCTGAAAAGTAAAGTTCCCTTTCAGACCTTGCCATTAATGGGGCAGATTATAAAAAAGGTCATCTGTTTCGTGGCCCATGGTTGACGAGGGCGTCATGTGGCCAGCACAACGACGAGATGATTTTACTTTTCTTAAAATAATGTCAGCTACCTATTAGAGCTGGTTGAACTCAAAGGCGTCCTAAATATCCCGAAATTACCAGGATTCGAAACCTGTTTAGGCGTAAGTATGTAATATCTAAAGATAACAACAAAAACCTATGGTCATACATTAAGTCTAAGAAAATGGAAATAACAGGCATAGCGCCATTAAAAGATGAACATAACATAATACATAATGATAATGAAACTAAAGCAAACATCCTAAACAAATACTTTGCATCAGCATTCTCAGCCCCAGGAGACAAAGACATATTTCTTAATTTGAACCAAGTAGACAACATAGAAGATTTAGTAGTACAAGAAAATGGAATTAAAAAACTATTAGCCAACACCAAACCAAATAAAGCGTCTGGACCTGATGGTATTCCAGCTAGATTACTCAAAGAACTAAGCAATGAGCTAGCCCCAGTGTTCAAAATACTCTTTCAAGCATCGCTTAACCAGGGCAGAGTACCAAAGGACTGGAAAGAAGCTTATGTCACCCCCCTATTTAAAAAAGGAGAAAAATCTGATCCAGGAAACTACAGACCAGTATCACTTACCAGCATCACATGTAAAATACTAGAACACATAATATGTAGCAATATCATAAACCACTTAGACAAACATAATGTCCTCACCCCATACCAACATGGCTTTAGGAAATATAGATCATGTGAAACACAACTAATAGGACTAATTGATGATTTTTCAAAAGGTTTAGATAATAGTGAACAAATAGATGCTATCTTACTAGATTTTTCCAAGGCTTTTGACAAAGTTCACCACCATAGTTTGCTTAAAAAATTAAAATATTTCGGCATTAATGGTCCACTGCATCAGTGGAGTAAAGATTTTCTGATAGGGAGAGAACAAACTGTAATAATAAATGGCTCTAAATCAACACCAATAACAGTAAACTCAGGTGTACCTCAAGGAACAGTCTTGGGTCCACTACTATTTTTAATTTACATAAATGATTTACCAAATTGCATTAGTTCAGGAACAAAAGTCAGATTATTTGCAGACGATTGCATAATATATAGAACAATAAAAACAAAACAAGACACAGATATTTTACAAAGAGAATTAGATGAATTACAGAAATGGGAATCAAATTGGAGCATGTCTTTCCACCCAGAAAAATGTCAGTTGTTAAGAGTAACAAAAAAACTAAAACAAATTAATTCCACTTATCTTATTCATGGCAAACCAGTAACACAGACTAAAAACGCAAAATACCTAGGTGTTATAATAAATGAAAAACTGTCATGGAATCCACATATTGATGAAACTATAAAAAAATCCAACAAAGCATTAGGGTTTATTAAAAGAAATTTCTATAAATCAAATAAGAACATAAAACTAAAATGTTATTTAACCTTGGTTAGGCCAATAATAGAATATGCATCCACCGTGTGGGACCCCTCAACTCAAGAAAACATTAAGAAACTGGAACAAACACAAAATAGAGCAGTGAGATTCATAACAAACGAATATTCACATTTGACTAGGGTAACACCATTAGTAAAATCACTAAATTTAGAAAGCCTTCAGGACAGAAGACTCAAAAGTAAAGTAGCAATTATACATAAAACACTGAACCATAATCTTCAAATACAAAAACAAAATTTAATAAAATACTCTGAAAGACACAAAAATAAAGGCACATTCCTCGTCCCATATGCTAGGACAAATTTGTACAAATACTCCTTCTTCCCTAGTGCTATTAGAGCATGGAACGGGTTGCCTGAGCTAGCCAGAAAAACCAGTGACTTGGCAGAATTTAAGTCATTGGTTAATATGCATGACTAAATGCATGACGCGTAGGACGTAATCATCTTCTTTTTTGAAGTAACGTCTGTATTATATAAGATAAGAAGAAGATTTAGTTTAAACAAAGACATCTCTACGCTCTGGTCGTTTGTAGAGCGTCTAAAACCAGTTGGGCCGAAGGCTCATGGCATTGTTGACTAAACAAAAAAGATTTATAGTGGTGGCGAGGAGGCCCAGGAATCAGAGGATACAATGATCTGGTATTAAAAACATGCCAGACAAATGACAACTATATGCCACATAGCAACTACAAATCGCATAGCAACTGCCTCTTGCCTCTAGAGAGGGGTAGGGATACGGCGTCATTCCATTCAATTTTAAAGCTCCAATCACATTCACATGTTGCATAGTGAAAACAAAGATGGTAGGTTGGACCATAGCTCTCTGAGTATGCTTTAAGGCAATCAATAATAATAATAACAATAATTATAGTAATAAATTTTGTTTGTCTTTAACGAAACTCGACCCTGGCAGTCTCTAACATAATAACTATAACTAGCCAATCTGTGGCGTAGCATACGCTGCTATTTAGTGACGGGTGAACACTTCCTGAAAGACACAGTTGTCCAAATGGGGTGGGTTTGGGCAAACGACTGTTTACGCATGCCTGGAGAGGAAGTAAGGCGCGGATTCGAGCGGAAGGAGGAGGGAGGGGTGTTAGAGAGTGGTGTTCCGCATGGTTGGGCGACGTAAAGAATCATAAACACAGAAGACAGAAGATTACCTATTCTCCCACCTCCTTTTTTTCTGAGCCGCGCTCTCTGTCGCCGCAAAAGCTACGTGGGATAACTCTAGTCCGACTCGCAGAAATAACAGAGTTATCTTTCCGTGGCTTTTGTCATCGGCGTGCGTGCGTAGTGTCCCGCATGTTTGGGCAACGTAGAGAGTTATACATACAGATAATAATGAGCAGTAAATGATCATCATGTAAACTGCAACTGAATTTGTTTTTCTCTGTTGATAGTTCATGCCTTCAAAATAAACCGCATTATTGAAATAGAGTTTTACTCTTTCAAATGACTACTAAGACCTGTAATGCTTGGATGATTCTCAGATTATTTACCGCACAGCGAATGATCTCTAGCTTATTGTTACGCAACTTGAGGTTAAAGTTATTGATAAAATAAAAATAGTCCTCACCCTTTCAAACCGTACGATCTATGGGGCAGATGATGTAAAGGTCATCTGTGGCCCAAGGTAAACGAGGGTTCTATGTGGTAAACATAACGACTCAGAAGCGCCCTAAAGATTCGGAAATTAAAAAAATATCCCAGGATTCACCAGGATTCGAGCTCAGGACATCCGGTTTGCAAACCGTGCGCTTTGCCACTTAGCTACGAAATCTTCTATTAATAAAATAGAAACCGTTATATACGTATTAAAAGTCTGCTTTATAAGACACCACTCTTGTTTACCATTCGTCACATAGAAATAAATATTAAGTCCAGTGATCTGCGGATCAACTATTAAATTGTTCGGAAAATCTTAAGAGCCGTTTTTAAGATCGTGTCCTCCGTCCACCCTCCATGAAGTTTTGACTTGTATCGAGGAATTGAAAAAAACAACAACACTAAAATACCTATTTTCGCAATTCGGGCTCCCAGTGTGTGTTTTTATGATATAGAATTCCATTGTAAATATTAACAAGTAAAGTAACCATTTCAGACCTTGCGATCCATATGGCAGATAATGTAAAAGTAATCTGTTTCTATGGCCGACTAAGATGTCATACGACCAGCTGAACGACCAACCGACTTAACATTAGAGTTTGGTGATTCCGGAAATTCCGAAACTCAAAAAACCTAGTCTTCACCGAGATTCGACACCAAGACCCCTCGCTTCGGAATCCACACAAACTACAGCTGTCAAGCTAACAAGTTAAAAACAACCATGTCCTGTTTCAGTCAAAGAAAGTAACAAACTCTTCCCATGTTATAACTCCACTTGTCATTCAAAGAAATCAAAACATTTAGTCACTATATATTGTACTTAGTGTTCACAGTTACAATAATAATAATAATAAGGCTTGTCTTCGAGTCCGAAGATTTGTGAGTGACCTTCAGCTGTCTCGTTCTGAGGCCGCATGCAACCAGGTGCTCTCTTCTATGTCAGCTAAGGAAAGTTGGCACCTAAGCTGGTCTTTAAAACGTTTCCGTGTGGCGCCTCTGTTACGTCGACCACCTTTTAGTCCACCAAAAAAAGACTGCCTTTGGCATACGTTTGTCTCCCATACGGGATACGTGCCCTGCCCAGCCTAACTGTCGGACCATAAGAAGTCCTTATATACTGTCTATACCGGCGTTCGCAAGGACATCGCTGTTTGTAGTGCGGACTTGCCACCGTATGTCCACGATGGAGCGCAAGCAATTATACAATGGAAATAAAAAACAACAACATATGAATTAACTCTTTCATACCTAAACAAAGCCCAATCCATTCAGTCTTAACATACATGCTACTGACAGACGCACCTGTAAATCCTCTGTAAAAACGTAGGGCGACCCTCAGGATGTAGTGAAAAAGGTTCCACTTTTGGTAGCAATTCGTTTTTACCACATATTTCAACCAGATCTAGAAACAGAAAAAAAAAAAAGAAATATTTAAATATCAGAAGTAAAATAGTGAGCCCTAACTATCTGGAGAGACAATGGATTCGCGTCTATCGCCAAGCTGCAGAACTACCCGAGTATCCTTTGAAGTGCTAAGTCCTGGGTCTTAGATAAAGCCATCATCTGTTGCCTTTGCCACAAGCGTCGTTATCCGTGACATAACATTGCTGGAAAACTACAAAAGAATACTATGTACTAGATTTGGAGCCTACTGAACATTTCTGGATAGTTCCAAAAGAATACTAAGCACTAGGTTTGGAACTCATTTGATGGATCTCTCGGAAGACATTCCAATTTATGATATTCCTAAAGCCCAAGGGGCATCACTCCCGACTCATTAAACCTTAGCAACGCAAAGCAGTGGATGTTTAAAATTAGAATTATGACGAATAAAAATCAAAGCAGTTAGCTTTCCGGAGACACAAATGAAATGCAATGTAAAAAGAAGAAAAACATATTTTTGAAAAAATTATAACGATTCAAGATAAAGATTTTCTAGTTCTCAAGCCAAATTTCAATTCTTTCTTTATACTTTAAAAAAATATTAAGGTCAAACTAGAGTTTTCCCATTGTGGCCGAGGAGCTAGTATTTCTTTTCTCAGCAATATACATCAACTGTTAAATTTCTAAGAAAATCTTTAGACCTACAGCCGTATTTTTTTTTAGATCAACATCCGTGCAGGTTCCTGGTTTCATGAAGTACTGACTTGAATTTAGGCATCATAAAAATAGTACCGTGACGCCATTTATTGCCCCATACCAAATCTATAAATCACATATCCCATTAAAAACAAATCCAAACAGATATGTACAGTAGTGTATTACCTTCATTGGCTTGGAAGACCACGTGGACATCAACCAATAGTTTTGTTGTAGAAAATCCAGCGCGCTGCAAAATGGGAGCACTATTAGTCCTGGGAAGGGGTGGGGGAAACCAACAAAATTGACCAATTAATATAAAAAAAAGACACGAGGATTTTTTAAATGAATACAAATCTAGCTTAAAATAAGACTAAGACTAAGACTGCTTTATTGATCCTTACGGAAATTTGTTGTGATTACAAGGACTCTTTTCTCATATGAAGACAACACAACAGAAAAATACACATAAATATAACAGACAAAACATAAAGAGTTCATTCAGCGACTACACACGGGCATCTTGGTGCTTTTCATGTTCCCTGATCAACGAGTGGCGGTGATATAGTCTGACTGAGTGAGGTACAAACGCGTTTTTGTATCTCATGGAAATGAGATGAATGCCGATACAGTTTGTGGTCAGCGGCTTCTCAGGTTCTGCCAGGGTGTAGCACCGGGTGCTGCAAACTGCCTTAGGGTCGCCAGCTCCTGATTTTTCTTCAGTATATATATATTGTTATTTTTTTTGGTTATAATGGAGACTTATTATGCTTACAGGAAGTGGATTCTTCAATCTTTCATTCTCATCTAACACCAGCTCTCACTGCCTTGGGATACTTTGGAGTGTTTAGACCTAAGGCTGGTCAAGTAGCTGAGGGGTGTTGCCATTTTATCAGACAAGATAAATTTAGGCCGTTTAGTCATTATGATGGTGGTTGTCTTCTAAGACTTTTCTGACTTAAGTAAGAGTTTAAAAAATAATATTATAAGGCGAAGGGTGCCCCGTCAGACTTGGCTTGAAGAGTAGGACAAGTTCATATACCTTGGCAGCATCATAAAAAACGATGGAGATGCCTACCATGATGTAGCGTGCCGAATAGGAAAGGCAGGGAGTATTTTCCAAAGGCTGCAGCCTATTTCGACAAGCCAAGCCATTGGACTCAGGACAAAAATACACCTTCTCAACACATTTGTCATCCCAACAGCAGCATATGCATGTGAGACATGGAAGTCATCTGTAAAAATTGAGAAAAGACTAAATGTAGCTCAACAAAAATGACTGAAACGGATTTTGGAAGTCAGTTATACAGATCGGGTCTCAAGCAAGTAAATCCTATGCCGAACTGGGAGTCGAACACTTAGTGAGGTTGTGACAGAGCGTTGCATGAGGTTTGCGGGACATGTTCTTCTACAAAATGAGCTACGCATATCAAGAGTTGCGATGACATGGAGGCCAATACGAGTAAGCGCAAACAGAGATGTCTTGGCGCCACACCTTCATGGAGGACCTCAAAACAGTGAACACCAGGTGGAGGAGACTTTAGACATTGCCAGTGACAGATCTTTGTGGAGACAGCTTGCCGCCCAATGCGCCGAAGTGGCGCGGGAGGACCTAAGTGTAAGTCTAAGTAATATTATAATAAAACGATTATTATTATTATTATTGTTATTACTTCGAAAGGCGCCTAAGTTGATCTTTATAGCGCTTACGGGTACCTCTGTCACGACGTCCTCCTTTAAGCTCGCCAAAGAAGATCACCTATTGGCATAAGTGTCCTAACCAGCGCAGCTGTCGAGTGGTAATTAGTGCTTCTATACTGTCCATACCGGCCTCCAGCAGAACATAGCTTTTTGCAATGTAGTCCCGTCAGCGTATTATAGAGCTAGAGCATCTTTGATGGAAGCGTTTGATTAGCCTTAATTGCCTGTCGCAGTTATCTATGTAGTTGTATAGTGAAATTATTTCTCTAATTAATAGCGCCGCGTTCATCACTAGTTGATGACGTCATCTGAGTGACTTTTTATTTTCCTGGGGAATGTCTAGGGGAATGATCTCCCCTTGTTGCTTATTTCTTTTTCTTGTGACGTAGAGGAGTGTGTGTGTGACTTTCGTCATAGATCGTCTGTTTCAGTCTCTCCATCTTGTACTGTAGAGTCAAGTCGTGCTTTGGGAGCTCTTGAATTTCTCCTTGTGCTTATGTTACTGGATAGCCTTAGCATTTGCCTTGGATGTATTCTAAAGGATTTTCTTGACCGCTGTTTAGGGTGAGTTGTACTTTCTTATTGTATAGTTATAACTATTTGGATTCGGTCGTATTTGTAATTCTATAATAATTAGACTAGAAGATTAGAAGAATCTTTTCTTTTATCTTTCTATAGGGTCTAAGTCTTGGTCCTAGTCTTGGTTTCAAGTCTCAGTGTTAGACACAGTGTCAGTCTCAGTGTTAGACTCAGTGTCAAGTCTCAGTGTTAGACTCAGTGTCAATCTAAGTGTTAGACTCAGTGTCAAGTCTAAGTGTTAGACTCAGTGTCAAGTCTCAGTGTCAAGTCTCAGTGTTATACTCAGTGTCAGTCTAAGTGTTAGACTCAGTGTCAAGTCTCAGTTTTAGACTCAGTGTCAAGTCTCAGTGTTAGACTCAGTATCAAGTCTCAGTGTTAGACTCAGTGTCAAGTCTAAGTGTTAGACTCAGTGTTAAGTCTCAGTGTCAAGTCTCAGTGTCAAGACTCAGTGTCAAGTCTCAGTGTTAGAGTCAGTGTCAAGTCTCAGTGTCACGTCTCAGTGTTAGTCTCAGTGTCAAGTCTCAGTGTTAGACTTAGTATCAAGTCTCAGTGTTAGACTCAGTGTTAAGTCTCAGTGTCAAGTCTCAGTGTTAGACTCAGTGTCAAGACTCAGTGTCAAGTCTCAGTGTTAGAGTCAGTGTCAAGACTCAGTGTCACGTTTCAGTGTCAAATCTCAGTGTCAAGTCTCAGTGTTAGAGTCAGTGTCAAGTCTCAGTGTCACGTCTCAGTGTTAGTCTCAGTGTCAAGTCTCAGTGTTAGACTTAGTATCAAGTCTCAGTGTTAGACTCAGTGTTAAGTCTCAGTGTCAAGTCTCAGTGTTAGACTCAGTGTCAAGACTCAGTGTCAAGTCTCAGTGTTAGAGTCAGTGTCAAGACTCAGTGTCACGTTTCAGTGTCAAATCTCAGTGTCAAGTCTCAGTGTTAGACTTAGTATCTAGTCTCAGTATTAGACTTAGTATCAAGTCTCAGTGTTAGGCTCAGTGTTAAGTCTCAGTGTCAAGTCTCAGTGTTAGACTCAGTGTCAAGTCTCAGTGTTAGACTTAGTATCAAGTCTCAGTGTTAGACTCAGTGTCAAGTCTCAGTGTTAGACTCATTCTTAGAGTCAGTGTCAAGTCTCAGTGTCAGTCTCAGTGCCAAGTCTCATTGTCAAGACTCAGTGTCAAGACTCAGTGTCAGTCTCAGTGTCAAGTCTCAGTGTCAAATCTCAGTGTCAGTCTCAGTGTCAAGTCTCAGTGCCAAGTCTCATTGTCAAGACTCAGTGTCAAGTCTCAGTGTTAGACTCAGTGTCAAGTCTCAGTGTTAGACTCAGTGTCAAGTCTCAGTGTTAGACTTAGTATCAAGTCTCAGTGTTAGACTCAGTGTCAAGTCTCAGTGTTAGACTCAGTGTTAAGTCTCAGTGTCAAGTCTCAGTGTTAGACTCAGTTTCAAGACTCAGTGTCAAGTCTCAGTGTTAGAGTCAGTGTCAAGTCTCAGTGTCACGTCTCAGTGTTAGTCTCAGTGTCAAGTCTCAGTGTTAGACTTAGTATCAAGTCTCAGTGTTAGACTTAGTATCAAGTCTCAGTGTTAGACTCAGTGTTAAGTCTCAGTGTCAAGTCTCAGTGTTAGACTCAGTGTCAAGTCTCAGTGTTAGACTTAGTATCAAGTCTCAGTGTTAGACTCAGTGTCAAGTCTAAGTGTTAGACTCAGTGTTAAGTCTCAGTGTCAAGTCTCAGTGTTAGAGTCAGTGTCAAGTCTCAGTGTCACGTCTCAGTGTTAGACTTAGTATCAAGTCTCAGTATTAGACTTAGTATCAAGTCTCAGTGTTAGGCTCAGTGTTAAGTCTCAGTGTTAGACTCAGTGTCAAGTCTCAGTGTTAGACTCATTCTTAGAGTCAGTGTCAAATCTCAGTGTCAGTCTCAGTGTCAAGTCTCAGTGCCAAGTCTCATTGTCAAGACTCAGTGTCAAGTCTCAGTGTTAGACTTAGTATCTAGTCTCAGTATTAGACTTAGTATCAAGTCTCAGTGTTAGGCTCAGTGTTAAGTCTCAGTGTCAAGTCTCAGTGTTAGACTCAGTGTCAAGTCTCAGTGTTAGACTTAGTATCAAGTCTCAGTGTTAGACTCAGTGTCAAGTCTCAGTGTTAGACTTAGTATCTAGTCTCAGTATTAGACTTAGTATCAAGTCTCAGTGTTAGGCTCAGTGTTAAGTCTCAGTGTCAAGTCTCAGTGTTAGACTCAGTGTCAAGTCTCAGTGTTAGACTTAGTATCAAGTCTCAGTGTTAGACTCAGTGTCAAGTCTCAGTGTTAGACTCATTCTTAGAGTCAGTGTCAAGTCTCAGTGTCAGTCTCAGTGCCAAGTCTCATTGTCAAGACTCAGTGTCAAGACTCAGTGCCAAGACTCAGTGTCAAGTCTCAGTGTTAGACTTAGTATCAAGTCTCAGTGTTAGACTCAGTGTCAAGTCTCAGTGTTAGACTCAGTGTTAAGTCTCAGTGTCAAGTCTCAGTGTTAGACTCAGTTTCAAGACTCAGTGTCAAGTCTCAGTGTTAGAGTCAGTGTCAAGTCTCAGTGTCACGTCTCAGTGTTAGTCTCAGTGTCAAGTCTCAGTGTTAGACTTAGTATCAAGTCTCAGTGTTAGACTTAGTATCAAGTCTCAGTGTTAGACTCAGTGTTAAGTCTCAGTGTCAAGTCTCAGTGTTAGACTCAGTGTCAAGTCTCAGTGTTAGACTTAGTATCAAGTCTCAGTGTTAGACTCAGTGTCAAGTCTAAGTGTTAGACTCAGTGTTAAGTCTCAGTGTCAAGTCTCAGTGTTAGAGTCAGTGTCAAGTCTCAGTGTCACGTCTCAGTGTTAGACTCAGTGTCAAATCTCAGTGTCAAGTCTCAGTGTTAGACTTAGTATTAAGTCTCAGTATTAGACTTAGTATCAAGTCTCAGTGTTAGGCTCAGTGTTAAGTCTCAGTGTTAGACTCAGTGTCAAGTCTCAGTGTTAGACTCATTCTTAGAGTCAGTGTCAAGTCTCAGTGTCAGTCTCAGTGCCAAGTCTCATTGTCAAGACTCAGTGTCAAGTCTCAGTGTCAAATCTCAGTGTCAGTCTCAGTGTCAAGTCTCAGTGCCAAGTCTCATTGTCAAGACTCAGTGTCAAGACTCAGTGTCAGTCTCAGTGTCAAGTCTCAGTGTTAGACTCAGTGTCAAGTCTCAGTGTTAGACTTAGTATCAAGTCTCAGTGTTAGACTCAGTGTCAAGTCTCAGTGTTAGACTCAGTTTCAAGACTCAGTGTCAAGTCTCAGTGTCAAGTCTCAGTGTCAAGTCTCAGTGTCAAGTCTCAGCATTCAGTCTCAGTTTTCAATATTGAGATTTTAGCTTTAGTCTACAGGACTGAGGTCTTCATCTCGGTTAGTCTGTCTGACGTTCAAGTTTGTTTTCACAAGTCTGAGGTTCCAGATTCCAGACTGCGGGCTGCTGTGTCCAGACCTGGTGTTACAGTGTGAACTATGAACTTTGGACTAATAGTCGTCGGTAAACAGTATCTGATCTAGAGGCTAGATCTACGTGGATTACCAGTTGTTGTCTTGAAGGTTTATGTGGACAATTGTAATGAACCTTACAGTTAAGGTGAATTTTTAAAATACTTAAGTATTTACTGTAATATTACTATAAGTATTGACTTTTGATATCATATTATATGCACTTATATTTGTTCATCATTTCATAGATCAGATGTCATTATCATTTGTAAATTTATCATTAGATTACATTCATAATTTTATTTAAATCATCATACACCTCATTTATTAATTTGTGTATAACAGTGTGTATTGTGTGACTGTCGGGCTGAACTTGGGCCTAAAATATTACAAGTTACAAAGTAATATAAAACACACGTTTGTAATTCAAAAATTACTGTAATTTCTAGACACATTAATACATTGATAATAATTCAGTGATTTAATTTAACAAAGACCTAACAATGACTTCAGTTGAGCATCCAGTTCTCAGAGCCATACAAAAGTGTGGTGAGAACCACTGTTTTATAAACATTGATTTTGTTGCCAGTGAAGAGACCTTTTCTTCCATTCTCTCAGTCTAAGGCGACTAAAATCGTGCTACCTAGGTATATTTTTTCACATTGCTTGCTCTTCTTTGTTCTCTCTTTCTGTAGTATATAACGAATGTAAAAATCAAAGCAGGGCTGGCCTTAGGCCACTGCAACCTATTCGGCCGCATTGGGTCCCGCACTTTCATATGAAATTAAACAATTATAACTTATATATAATAACAGGGTTTCCGCGGCCTTCTGATTTTTTAAGGCTTCCTGGAAATTGCAAAATATACGAAAAAGTTCAAAAAAATCTCCTGAAAAATAGATAATATTGTCATTTAGGGGTGTCAATAGAACGTGCGATTACCCCCCTCCCGCTTTTTCAGATTTCATTTAATAAAAATTTATTGCAAAGAAAAATGTATTTTCTAATACAAAATTTTAATTTTGACATTATGCTTATCTCTACCCAGACTGGGACCCGCGCAATCCGGTTCTCATATGGCCCCGCAATTGTTAGGGCCGGCTCTGATTCAAAGTGTAAACTTAAGAGCAGATTGCCATAAATTTATTACCTCGAATAGACAATTCGAAATTGATTGTTGACTTGTATCTCATTGTAAAGTCGAAATGATACAAATTAACACTATTTTAATTATTGATTGAAGTCTTTTCAGCTTTTTGTTTTCAGACAGAAGTTTTGGAAAGAGATTTTTTTTTGCTGCTAGTAATCTTGCTGGCAGTGTTTAACTCTTTCTCTCCTAACTAACGATACCAACGTTGATTCCACCAGAATGTGGTAAATAATTACGGAGAGAAAGAGTTAAGTCATTGATATACATTTCCTTGCTAAGAGCATACTTCTCAGAGAAAAACTGGCTTGATGGAGAATATTCATTTCCAAATGAATGACGTGTCGACTAACATTATCCGCCAAATACTGTCCTCAGTTTAAAGTTTTTTCTTTAGGTTTCATGCAATCTCCGCCTCCACATTTCTTCCTATTGCTCTCTCTTCTGTTACAAAGCTTCTATCAACTCACTCTGCCTGTCCTTTTGTCTGTCTGGTGAACACTTTGAGCATGTTTTTTCTCCCATTTCCCATTCTCGGATAAAATTAAAAGTTGCACGATTGAACATGAATCAATCATTAAAAAAATAACTATAAGTTAATTAATAGTTGGCGAATAATTTTTTTGTTTGATTTCGAAATAAGGGGGATAAATGAGAGATGTATATATATATATATATATATATCAGTAACCTAGACTTAGACATCGAGCTGACAAAAAGGATAGGAAAAGCTACCACAGCATTGGCAAAACTCTCCAAGCGCGTCTGGGAAAATGGTAAATTGACCACAGCGACCAAAATCCTAGTCTACAACGCCTGTGTTGTGAGCACTCTCCTTTATGGCAGTGAAAGCTGTACCAAGAGCACAGATTGAATAGTTTCCACGTGCGCTGCCTGAGACGCATAATGGGCATCTCTTGGAGGGACCATGTCTCCAATCAGGAAGTTTTGAGATTGGCCAATATGAACAGCATGTATGCTCTCTTGACACAAAGAAGATTACGCTGGCTCGGACATGTCACCCGCATGCCAGATGGTAGAATCCCGAAAGATATCTTATATGCTGAGCTTGTGGAAGGAGTCAGCCCTAAGGGCCGCCCAAGACTAACATATAGAGTTGTCTGCAAGCGAGACATGAGAGCCACAGGCATCAGCGAAAATATGTGGGAAAACATAGCCAAAGACCGGAGTGCATGAGACAGACTGTGCGTGCTGGGACAACCCTTGCTGAGAACAAAAGAATTAAAGCGGCCTTAATCAAAAGGGAAAAAAAGAAAGCTGCCCTGTCCGCTAGCCCTAAATCAGAGGCATACACATGTATGAATTGTGGCAAAGTCTGCCGCTCTAGAATTGGCTTGATTAGCCACACCAGATTCTGCCCCGTCTCAAGATTAAGCCAAAACCAGTGACTCTTTTGGGCGCATCCATAGCCTTTCGAGACAAAAGGAGCCATATATATATATATATATATATACATATATATATATATATATACATATATATATATATATATGGTTTAGTCCCCTTATTATGTTTTTTCTTTAGTTCCCATTCTCTGATCAAGTTGAAATTTCGCATTATTCATAGTCGATAACAATACATGAATCAATTGAAAAAATTAACCAATTAGTTAATCATTTAGTATTTATGTATTTCCACACAACTCCCCCTTTGCAGACACTGCGCCCACCCTTATGAAACCGTAAACCATATCCTTTTTGAATGCCCCTCCCTAATCCACCTTAGGCAGACCCTACTACCACTACAGTCCAACATAATCAAAACCCTATACGGCAGTGCTGAACAACTGAAGAAAACAACACACAATTTTTCCTAGGCACAGTCTGCAAAAGAGCTGACAGCTCAGCAGCGAAAAGCTGGCTAGAAGAAGAAGTATTTAGGAATTTTTTTTTTCACATAGCAGAAAATTGCTAAACCCTTTAATTTTCAGATAAATGGCAATAATTAGCGGTTCTTTCCCTTACACAAGCTTTGTTTTTTTAAAGTATTCTTTTTTTTCTATTGCTTACTGTAGTTCATAAAGCTCTATTTTTTATGTGAACATTCACAAGGCAAAATGGTTTAATATTACTTCCCTGTAAAGGGAATACCTCTTAATACTATGTAGCTTAGACTAACAAATACCAGAATTTAAATACATGGCGGAAATCCTGTAAAATATAATCAATTTAGCATCATTGACAGTGTTTAATTTATCGTAAAAAGATCCAAAATTCTTTATTTACATTAGTAACGAAAAAAAAAAGTAAAGTTCCCCTTTTGTGAACAAGCAAAGCAATAACAGAACTCTTTTTTTTTTTTTTTTTAAAAGAAATAAAACTAGAACAAGGCTAGTAGACTTATAGCCACAGAATTCTGCTACGTTTCCATGTTTCGCAATTTTTTCTATAATTTTTGGTTAGTCCAGTGCAAAGCCCCCACCAATCGGTGGCCCAAGTTTGCTTAGCCCCAAGTCCTGCCCTAACCGCCCTCTCTCTCCCTTCCCTCCCTCCCCCATGAGAGGTTAGGGGTAGGATGTAATAATTTCCAATTCCGAAAGAGCATCCAAAACAGTTTTAAAACAAAACAAACAATTTTTCAAAAGTTGATTAAAATGTTTCCTCTGTTCTGGTTGAATGAAATGTCATCGAGATGTACAGAGCGTCATGGACTTAAAATCTAAAAGGAAATCAAAGTTAATTGAGCAGATTTCCCGTCCCCCCCCCTTTCAGAATTTTTACTGGCTGTTTACTGTTTTGTTAAGAATGTACACAATAAAATAGATGACCAAAAGACTTGTTTTCTTTGAGCAAGACTGCACTGCTGAACTTAGAGCAGTTGTAATCTTCTCAAACGTTGGCGTTGTTGTCACCGGGGCCCTGGTGAAATATGGCGGCACGGGGGTATTCGTGAAATTTTCCCCAGTTTGTGTAGTCGGGGCTTCTGTAGGATTTGGCGTCACAGAGGCTTCGGCAGGGTTTGGCGTCGTAGGCACTTCTGCAGGTTTTTGCGTCGTAGGGGCTGGAGGGTTGGTGTACGGCGTTGTCATGGATGTGGGCTTCCTTGTTCTGCGGGTGGTGGTCGTGACGTTGCAGGGGAGCTCGAATGTGGCCTGGTCGTTCATCCGCTGTTGCAGCGGTGATGTGGCGTTGTTCAGTATGTCGTAGTCCGGGGCCCACATATCACAGTTGAGAGTAGGTTTCCGCTCTGTACACGGAACGTCTGCAAAACACAACCAACATCTTGTCATTGAAATGTGGCGGGAAAATCAAAACTGTTTTAAACCCGTAGTTAACTGACAACGAGCGCGTACAGTAATAAAAAAAAACAAAATAAATCAGGAAAAGAACGAATGAAGGTAGTATTATTGAGACACCCATAACTTTTAAAAATGTTTTAATAAGTGTTTTGTTTTGTTGTAATAAACGGCCAGCTAAAATTTAAATCATTCTGATGAACTCATTAGAGAAAACTATAAATAGCTAGCTTTTTGGTGTATCCGGTGTACGAAATAAAGGAAGTGGTGACGAACTATGCTTTTTAAAAGGTCTTTGATATTTTTTATGCACTTTAGCGCTGGAGAATCCTACTATCATAATTCCTCCGCTTATAACCTTCTATATGTATCTAAGACATGGGTACTATGCAGAAAAAACTAAGACTACTTGAACGCTTTCACCAAAGATGCTTGCGCTCCATCATGGACATACGGTGACAAGACAGCACTACAAACAGTGATGTCCTTGTGAACGCCGGTATGGACAGTATAGAGGGACTTGTCTGACAATTACGCTTGGCAGGGCACGTATACTGTTTGGGAGACGAACGTATGCCAATAGCAGTCTTTTTTGTGAGCTGAAAGGTGGTTGATGTAACAGAGGTGCCCCACGGAAGCGCTTTAACGTCCAGGTTGGGGCGTTGGGCCCCAACTTGCTTTAACTGTCATAGAAGAGAGCATCTGGTCGCAGACGGCTTCAGAGCGAAACAGCTGGAGGTCACTCACAAAGGCCGCAGGATACACATTTGAGAACAAAAAAAATAGAATAGAAGGACTTCTTATGGTCCGACAGTTACGCTGGGCAGGGCACGTATCCCGTATGGGAGACGAACGTATGCCAAAGGCAGTCTTTTTTTGGTGGGCTAAAAGGTGGTCGACGTAACAGAGGCACCCCACGGAAACGCTGTAAAGACCAGCTTAGGTGCCAACTTTCCTTAGCTGACATAGAAGAGAGCACCTGGTTGCATGCGGCTTCTGAGCGAAACTGCTGGAGGTCACTCACAAAGGCCGCGGGATACACATTTGAGAACAAAAGAAATCTACTGCCGAGGACAGACGTAGACGGCGAAACAAATCTAAATCGACCACTGGCGGACAATGGTTATTTCTGCGTTGGAAGTGACAAAATATGTAGGTCGCGAATGGGCCTGCTTAGCCACATAAAATACTGTACTCCTTATTAACCTTCGGACTCGACGACAAGCCTTATTAGTGAATAAGTTACTCCTGCCTTATGCTACCAAAAGTTTTACAACAAGAACGTCTGTTACCTGTGTAGGATTTGTGGACGTAGAAGGGTTTTATAGCTCTCAGATGGAAGTCTTTCGGAAGCTGTTTCAAGTCCCATTCTGTTGAAGGAGCAGGCACAAATAAAATTAATTAAACACATCATATATAAGAGTTTAACTTTGAAAATATATAGTAGCCTTCTAGCTATAAAGTTCGAAGCATCGTAAGTATAAAGGTTTGTAGCATTGTTGGTATAAAGTTTGTAGTATAAGACACATTTGAGCTTAGGCGCTGTGACTTAGCGGTAAAGCGCTTTGCTTCTGAACCCGGGGGTGCCGGGTTCGAATCCTGGTGAAGACTGTGACTTAATTTTGGGATCTTTGGGTGCCTCTGAATCCACCCATTAGTCGTGGAAAAGTAAAGGCAGTTTGTCTTTGTGCTGGCTTTAAATCATCTGCCCTATAGATCACCCCCCCCCCCCCCTGTCAGCGCCTCACAGATTGAATGACGCATGGGCATTTCTTTATTCACAACTTTTCTGTGCACGCAGTCTACACCAGTGCTGCAGCTTAAACTACGGCCCGCGGGCAAGGCTGGCCTCAGTTCATTGGAGGCTCTAAGTAAATTTATTGGTCCCAAATGAAAATAAAAAAATAAACCACAAAAAATAAAACCACCCATTTTATTAAAAACATCGAAATCTTTAGCGAGCTCAAATAGTATGTTCTCTCAACTTTCTTTTTATTGCTAATTGAAGATCACCACAGGCCTAAATCTTTCCAATCGAAACCGATACGCCGACTTTCCTCCGCATCGATTGAATTTAATTAGCCGAATTCGATGACCATTTCTTCTAAAGCCATACAGCGTTTCGTTTGCCTTTGATGCAACAGACTCGAAATAACGTCACGCCATTCTGACCAAAAGGTTTTCTAACATTGACAGCCTAACAAGCAAATGTAACTTTTGCTAATAAACCTTCAGCCAAGGTAAATCCTAACTCCGCCATAGGACGGTCCCAAGACCGACTGAGAAGGGAGGAGGGCTGGGCGTAGGGCTAGCTACCGTATACAGTTTTTATATAGCTATACTTTCATGCTTATAGCATGCTCAGAGCGCTATAGTCCAATCTAGTTTGTGAACCAGCTTGGTGGGGGAGGGGGGGGGTGTTCTGGGAGAAGTTTTTCCATGCTGCCTTTAAGAGCTCAGGAAACACAACTCTGCACAAGTCGGGTGTCGAACCTCGAGCCCCTTTCATAGGCAGCCAAGCCAAGCCTAGTTCAAGCGTACCCAGCCTCTCGACCACTAGCTACAGAAACAACAAACAGCAAATCAACAGCAAGGTAAATCTTAGAGCTAATCTACCAGACACATCAATAGAGTTTGGCTATGTTTGACAATTTGAGATATGTGTTTTCTAATGGACGTACTTGTGTTTCCTTTGTGTTGGCAGCAGTCATGAATGTCTTTGACGCCTTCGTGAGAGTAAAGTAAAAGGAAGTATTTCTGAACATTGTCCTCTGGACACAGATGATTACCTTGATAAAGGTAATTATAATCTGCAATGATAAAACTTTTTTTTTTTATACAGAAAAGGAAACACGCATTTCTAATAATAAAGTAGTATGAAAAGGTAGATAACTAATACCGTCTTATTTATGTACTATTTATTTTGATTATTTCCCCGATATGAAGTTTTCGATGAGCAAAATCATTGCATATGTTAATTGTTATTTTAAATATTATTAGATCTATCTTTTATTTCTTTATTTTTGAAACCAGCGTTTCTCAAACTTTTAACGAATCAATAACAAAAAAGTAACCAATTAGACAATTATTTACTGGTAATTAATTATGTTGTTTGATACCGACAAGGGAAACTAATACTTCAGTTTCCATAGATATGGCTAAATTTGTTGGGTTTAGTTTAGTTCCCTTAAATAATTGTTAACACTGTTTCTCCCTCACGTATTCTATGATCAAGTTGATACTTAAAACAATTATTTATTGTAAAACATGAATCAATAAACAAAAAAAAAACCCCAATTAGTCAATTCTTAATTATTGGTAACTAGTTATTTTGTTGATATCGAATAAGAAAAATAACGTGTACACTATTGATAGATATAGTTTTAAGGGCGGAGTTCTTCCCCCTTAGAAAAGCTTTGTTTTTTTTTTAAAGATTTTAAAAAATATTTTGTTTTTTGGAGGTACTATAAATAAAATAAATCATTTTCGTGTGCACTACAAAATTCCTTGATTTTATTTAATCATTGCTTCGTTTTGTATTTGGACTATATTAAAACCTATATATATATATATATGTGTGTGTGTGTGTGTGTGTGCACAAAGCCCTGCCCTTGTGATGAAACATTATTACACAACAAACTTAAATCCCAAAAGTAGTAAACGAAAAGAGTTCTCTGCATAGAAAATACATATCAACACAAACACACCAACAAAACATAAATATGTATTCCTTCTTTTGAAGGACATAATAAACAACAAAGGAACTTACATAATGTAACTAAAACATTCCGCGTCAAAACGTCCCCCGCGCATAACACCCCCCACGTAAAAACGGTTACACTACACTACGCTACAGTTACGCTGCGGTTTAGTGAAATATATCCAGGCTGACGCTTCCCAGCCTCAAAAAGTTTCCCGATTTAAAACTGAGAAGACGGCTAGACCGAAGCAAAACCCCTGTTCGTTAACATAAAATCTTGTTGATTGAACTGGCAGGGATGTAAGACAACTACCAACGATCTACACACCGTTTTCAAGAGACAAGTTTTATGATGGACACTCGCAAGGCTGATGTGGTACGATGAATGAAAAGGAAGAAGATTACCGGTGTGCTCGGCTTTCGGCCTCGCTTTTAGTCCCGATCGTCTTGAAATACGGGCCATCGCTAAGATAGGAATGTGGTAAATTTGCATCTGCCTGGATCTCTCCCAGACTGAACAATGTCGGTGGTGGGGAACTTATGTCGTATAGAGTTTCAAAGTCCTAGAATAGATTTTTAAGTCAATTTATATAAAAAAAAAAAAGACAAAAATCAAAACCAAGGTATCACAACCTCACCATCACCTATCCATATTGTCAGTCGGACTGTTGAGGCACCACGCAAGATTTGTCAACGGTTTCTCTCCATTCCTCTTTGTCTTTTGCTTTAGATAGAACCTCTTTCAAAGGCAGGCACGGTCATTCTTTTATGTTTCTCATTTCGCTTCTTCTTTATCCAGTTACTGTTCTCTGAAGGAAGGTCTTTGCAAGCCAAAGAGTTTTTGTTCGCGTTTTTTTCTTTGTACAATAGCAGGTCATCGTGGAGTCCAGTCGCTGTAGTAAACCTGTCTCTAATCTCTTCGTTTGTGATGCGGTATGTTGACAGTAAAACATAGCACCATCCTTCCATTAGATTTAAATCACGCTTGTGTCACACTAGGAATTGCTTGTGAAACGTTTGTCTCACTCTTAAAGAAAGAAAAAAGGGTGTAAAAGCCTAAAATGTACAGGCGAAGCAATTTCCGACTTACAAATGAGTGAAATATCGTGAATATATAGTTCACCAATTAAATCTTTCTCCTCGGATCCTGCAAACTTTTGCAGACGAACAACCATAGCTGTATAGAGCTGACCAGAGCCTGAAATTTGAAAGAATTTAGAGAATAAACAAGACGCACAAACTATTTCAGCTTGATCCGAGATTGGGTTTGGGAGGAATAACGTGTACAAACTTTTTGACAGACAGTCAGACAGACAGACAGACAGGGTGAGTTTTTTTAATGGCATCGTTCAATCACGAAGCGACTATGGCTCATGTCATGGGCATTAGCTTTGGTCGGAACGAATTCACTTACACCCCAGCTCCCCCCTCTCCACGCAACTGATGTATCCAAAGGTGTATCCAAAGGACCAGCAAGTGCTGCAAAGTACCTAAAGGTCGCCGGCTCCTGATTTTTTCTTAGGATTAACTCTCGTAGCCTTTCCCGTGATTGGGTGTAGCTGCAAAGCAGCAGAGGTTTGAATTAAGAGTTTTCCATGGCTAACGCCAAACAAGGACACGCCTTAGTAGTGTCAGACACAGCTTGAAATGCAAAATTAGAGGCCGACAGAGCCAGACCAGTTTAAACGAAACATTAACTAGGAAATATAATAACAATATAAACTACAGTAGAACGTCGTTTATCCGACTCAATTGGGACCGGACACCGTTCGGATACGCGATTGTTCGGATAACCGAAAACCGAAGCGATCCATGCAGTATATGCAACCGGACACTATACGAATATTGAAAATCATCACATGCGGGACACGTGCGTGAAGAACGAGCAAAATAGGTGACAAATGTCGCAATTTTACCTTTATTGTGGAAAATAATCACTTATTTTTCGTATTCATACAGTATATGTGCATTACAGTACATGTGGTTGATAAAAAAAACAAAAAAACTGGTCCGGATATTTGACGCTCCGGATAATAAACGTTCGGATAAACGACGTTCTACTGTACACACAGACTTAAAACCAAAACTTTGATTATGCATGAAACCCAAAACCCTTTAAAAATACCTATCGATTTTCACACAGTTTATCCCAATTGCTACCAATTCTTCAATAGTAAGACACTTACAAACTTACTGTTGAAAAAATCATTCGGCGGCGCTCCAATTTCAATTATGAATTCATTGTATGTGGATAGGAAGGTGTCTCTTTCATCAATAGCCCTCTGCTCACTATCTGAGCCTCTGCTGTTGATAAATCTGTAGGTACAGGTACGTCACAAGCCGAATAGATATATAAAGTTACAAAAATTAACTTCTTTGAAATGAATTCAGGTTTAAAGCTCATAGTTAAAATGCCGTTGAAGCATGGTTTCTGTGATGTTCCTTTCCTTTGTTATGTTTTTTTTGTTTTTGTTTTTTACAATACTTCTTTTCATGTCAGAACTTCGTGGAACCTTCTGGAACCTGATAGTACTTTTACAAACTGAGATAGCTAAACGTGACTGTCGGACGGAAGGACAAACAGACAAGATAAAACCTATAATGGATTTTCCAAGTTAGGAAGATAGTGAACGATCCTGGTTTAAAATAAAATTAACCATTTTGTCAAAAGTCGTACCAAAACTAAAAAAAAGCGAGAAGGGGAAAGAACTGCTCTAACCTTGCGGTAGTCTCGTCGTAGCATATTTTATGTACCGATTGATATCTGATGCCCACGTAATGATCCATTCCTATTGACTCTAAACCTTCCGGCAGGAGATCAAATATAACACCTAACGATGACAGGGTCTGTGCTGAGAAGAAATAAATACTTTTATTCAAATCGTCCCAAACCTTTTTTTTTTGATTGTGTTACGTGATGAAACTCTCTTTAGTGGATCATCATTATGGCAACATGCAGAACATACATATAAATAAGTTAATCTCAATTTAATAGTTAACACTTTCAACACTATTCTGTTTATCTCAATCCAATTTTGGTTCTCTCTCTTTCAACACGTGTCCACACCATTCCACATCCACACGTACCAGACTGACCTGTTTTTTTTCTACATGTTTACATCCCCCAAGTGATGCTTCAATTTAAATGAAATAATATTTAAACCCGTGATATGAGCTTCTGAGCTTTGCAAACAGAATTTGGTCGCTCGCTACAATTTCAAACCTAACTGTAGACTACAAAACCTTCTACCTTTATAAGTCCTTGGATAGCTCAGTGGCTTTATTATTTTAAAAAAGATTTTCGATCGAAACATTCACTAAAAATTAAGTCTACAAGAAAAAAAAAAAAAAAAAATTCAACAACAAACAAACATTTTTTTAAAAGACAATACCTCAAAAATAAAACTTAAAATATGATAAAATAAAAAAAAAAGGTTCAAACAGGGGATGGAACCCGTGATTTTGACACCTTGAGATGCGTGAACGTATTTTGATGCGTACATACCAATTCAGTCATCGTATGTTTGTGATTATTTTTGATACTATCATTATATGGACATCTAGATCTAATACTAGACCTAGACCTCTGCATTAAAACTCTAAGATCCAGTGTCGATCTCCTCTCGATCTAGAATCTAGATGTAATCTTTATTAGATTTACGTAAAAAATCTCAATAAAATTGTAGCAGCTTTAAATTTACGCTGTTATCGTAGGCTATAACTTCGGAGCACTAAGACTTACCAAGTTTTTTAGACAAACCATAATATTTACATTTTTTAATATTTACTTTACAAAATTATAACGGTCAATCTAGAGTTATCCCCGTGTGGCCAACAAGCTAGTAATTCTTTTCTCAGCGATATAAATCAATTGTTAAATTTCTAGGAAATCATCAGAGTCAATTTTGAGATCAGCTGTCTAGGTTTGTGGATCAAGGCTCATGGATAAAGGTTCCATGAAGGAGTGACTTGAATAGGCCATAGGGGTATTGCAATTGAAAAAAAGAAATTATCATGGAATTCCCATATTAAGATTAATGAGTGTCGATGAGGTGAAATTTATTAAAATATTTTTTTTTACGGAACTAAAATGATATTTAATCTTGGTCAAAGCAGAACAGAATAGTCCAATTCAGATTCACGAAATTTAGAGGCGCTTCAGGATAGTATACTAATATAAACATATTTTTTAGCTAACTGGTGGTGAATTTTATCAAATGCCTTAGAGAAGTCTAATAAAAGGGCATCGATTCGCTTATTATGATCTTAGCCTTTTTTTTTTTTTGAAAATTCATCAATTGGAGTTTTTATTATTGGACCTTTAAATTTCACATTAACCAAAAATTTCAATTGTTGGCATAGATAAAGGAAATTATGTTTATCAAAGTGGTAAATGATGTATCTTGCATTTTTACAAGTCATGCTGGTGAGTGATACAAGGACTTTGATGAGAAGAAATAAATGGATCAGACCAGTTGGGTTCACAATGCCACGGGCTCTACTCTAGAGGGGGGGCGCCACACGCAGACGATGTGATGTATATGGTAAATGGGGAGAAAGGTAGCAATAAAGTACCTTGTCCCGGGGGCACGTTTTGCTCACTACGCCTCTGGATCGGATGTATCTCCTATTTTTAAATAGGGGAGTGGCATAAGTGTCTCTCCAGTCGGACGGTACTCTACTTTTGTAAAGTGATGTCTGAAAAGGTATTTATTTATTTAGATCTTAGTGAGAAAGTGGAGATGGATTGGTCACACCCTTAGACAAGATACCAACAACAGAGCTAGACAGGCCTTAGAGTGGAACCCACACATGGCACAAGACGTCGAGGAAAACTAGATAGGAAACAGCCATTAAAAAACTAACAAGAGACCTTTGAGAGTGGCGTGCTTTTACTGAGGACCTATGATTAACGCAAAGGAAAGAGGACAATGATGGAGTGACATTAGTTCCTCTCCAGTCACTCGGTAATCTACTTTTATAAAGTGATGTCTGAAAATGTATTTATCTGAACACTGGTGGTTGCTCAGATCTGTGATTAATACTAAACATATATCTAAGTCTCCACAGTACAACTCTCACCCGATTGAAAAGAATGAATGCAATTCACACCACAACTGAAACTCTCAGTGCAGGCCTGGTGTCGCTCGAATAGAGTCTGTCCCGTGGTGAAAAACACCTGAGCTCCGATCACTTCTACAGGGATAGAGAAAAAAAGGACGCTATTTAAAAAAGTGTTATTATTTACTAATATCCAGGACTTTTTCGTATATTTTGCAATTTTAGTAGATTTCCAGGAGCTCCTGGTCAATCAGGAGGCCGCGGGAAATCTGTTATAAGTTATATAATGGTTTAATTTAAAAATTTATATACCTAGAATTAGGGCTGGTCCTATGAAAGTGCGGGGCCCACTGCGGTCGCATAGGTTGCAGTGGCTTAAGGCCGGCTCTGCAAAATAGCGGCGTATGCTACGCCGCAGGTCGACTAATAACAACAATTTCTATTAATTAGGTCATTATATCAACCTTTATTACACAACATGCAGTCATGCGTAGAAGCATCTCAAACACAATAGTGAGTGTCAGTGGCTTTATTAAAGTTACGTCAATCGTACGACACAATAAAAAAGTTAACCGTGTAAGTCCTACATCATTTAAAGCCATGCTCAATGTAAATTGCGGGCAAGCGGGGCCCAATTTGGAGCAATCAGTCAAATCACCCTAAGGCCGGCTATGTAAGGGAAGCGTGGTCGAGAGGCTAAGTACGCTTGACTCCAAAACTCTGAAGGGTCATCTCATGAAAAATCTTCGTAGTTCCGGGATTCAAGCTTGCAGAATTATAGCCTATTTAAAATAAATATTTTTAAATTTTGTTTTAATTGAAATGTCTAAAGAGCCGTCTAGTAAAAAATTTAAAACATTAACCCAACAAAAATTGTTTTTTACGAAAAATACTATAATCCAAAGAGTGAAATCTCACAGTGATGATCTTCCACTTGTTCAGAAAACGTCTTGTAGTAAGTCATTAATTATTAATAATTTATAAATAAAATAAACCAATAAAATATTATAAGTTTATTTTTTTTGGCTTTAATAAGTTTGATTTTAAATTAAAATCAAAATTCATAAGCAGTTGAATATATATAGATTGATATTGTTATTAATTAATATAATATATAAAATAATAAGTTTAAAAAATCTATTAGCTAGTAAACAGTGTTATAAAAGCTGTCAAGAAAGATAGAATTAATAGGCTAAGATACATCTGATGTTATAAAAATTAATTAGACCAATTTCAAATATACAACAACAACGACAATAACATAAACAACGTCATCAACAACAACATCATCAATAACATGAACAAACGCAACAACATCTACAACAATTTCATCTACAACATCAACTACTGCATCAACAACATCATCTACTGCATCATCAACATCAACATCTATTAGCTAAAAAATGAAAACAACACACTTTCCATTTAAAATTAAATTCCATCTCAACAACAAGCTAGTTTTTGTTAAAAACTGTAAATTCAACCAAGATATTTGAAAGAATGAAACAAACAAATTAAAATTAAAATAAATTTCAACATTAGAACCTGTTGTATATCATTTGTTTTTAAGTGTTGTATTGTAAATAATTTGTTTTCGCATGTTGTGTCATGTTATATTGTAGTAGCACTAGTAGTTGAAGTGTTAGTAATAATAATAGTAGTAGTGGGAGTAGCAGGATTAGTAGATGGGCTCAGATTGTTGCGAGGCACTGTGAGGCTCCATTCCGGCTCTGCTTTAACTTTTACCATCCCCGCCGGGGATGGTATTTCCCCGGCACTGCAGAAAAAATTTGTCATTGTTTTTTTTTGTCATTGGCACTGGTTTTTTCCTAAATCGAGCACTGCCTATGAAGGTTCGACACCCGAGTCGGGCAGAGTTGTGTTTACTGAGAGCCTACAGGCAGCACGGAAAATCTCCCCACTGGTCCACAAACGAGATCGGACCAAAGCGCTCTGAGCATGCTATAAGCATGAAAGTAGCGCTATATTAAAGCAATAATTTAACTTACATAGATGGTGATATTAACAGCTGATTTGTAAATTGTGATATCAAGAATATGATATGTTAAGATGTTAAGGGTGATATTTAAAGAGCTATTTTAAAGAAGACGATATTTTCTTAGCAATAACAATAACAGTGAGAAGATGACATTTAGATAGTGATACACCCTAACCCATTCATCTTTGCCTGACTTCATCGCCACCTTCTAATTTCCCGCGCTGTTACACCAGCGTAGCTCTTTTCTTTTCTACCTCGATAGAGAACAACATCGGACAGATAAGTTAACTTAAGACTTTTTGTGTTAATTGTTAATATTTTTTTTGGGTTTGTTTTGTATCTGATGAAAGCCTCGTGGCCCAAACGTTCTTTGTTTTACTCTGTCCCACAGGATCACAGATATGCATGTTTATTTTGCATTTAGATGGTGATATGAAGCAGATACTATTTATAGAGAGCTCTTAATAGATGATATCTACATGGTAATAATAAGATTACATATAGAGACTGTTGCTGATAAGACGATATTTAAATGGTGAAATGAAGATGTAACTTAGATGCTGCTATAAAGAAGATGTTTCAAAGTTATTTTTTTTTTTACTATATCTAGTTTTAATTGCCATATTATAGTTGTTTTTTTTTAAATTTATGAAATTTGAAATTCTTCTAAAATTGTTGTCTTCAATGAAAAGAAATGCCCCCCCGCCCCTCCCTTCTATCTTATATTGATAGTGTTTTAGTTCCGTAGTTGGTTGAAGTGAGCGGAAGGATCACATTACGTACTCACTATATTTTCTACTACTGACAAATTCACCATGCACACTCCTGTAGCACTCATCGGCTGTGTTCTGGTAAATGGCTCTGTGTGTGACGCAATACTGTATCCCGTCCAGATTCGGCGTACTCCGACCTTCTTGTTCAAACACAAGTATGAGGGTGGGGTTGGAGTGGTCACTGGGGTTGGCAGGGGGTGAGTATCTGTAGACAACCTGTAGTGAGCAGAAGTCCATGGTGCATATCAATTGTAAGAAAAATGAGAGGCGCTGTGGCCAAGTAGGTTGAACACTCTGATTTCGAACTGAAGAGGTCGCGAACCTGAATACCAATAACGAATGTGGAATTTGAGATTGGCGATCCCTAGTCTGACATTAGTTCGAGAAAGTTAAGTCGATTGGTCGTTCACCAAAAAGTGGACATCTTGATTAAGATTACCTTGCTTTAGAAAGAGATGGACTTTTAATAATAATCACCATGGACCGTAAGTTGCACAATTCCATTTGAGATACAGAGGAAGAAGAGGTGAAGGAGGCGTCGGGAAATTAAAATTATGTACCACTCACTAAGGCCTACAGATTTAACGATGGTATATGGTTGTTAGCACAATGCCCAAGGGTTTTTATGATCCCCCTTGTTATGGAGTGTATGTGTGTGAGAAGATGTTAACGATTGGTTGGTGACTATGCAGTGTGAATGATGCAAGATAAGCGGCATTGTCGTGAGCTGCCTTGGGTAGGCCAGACGACTCCAGAATGCCTGAGTGAAAAGACGTGTTTTTGTAATTGGTTAGATTTTGTTCAACATACCATATTCTATTTAAAGTCTACTTTATTTCATTTTATCTTAAGTTGAATTTGTAATAAAAGTCATATTTAGTTTTGTTCTCAATGAAGCTATTCAAGTCTTTTCAAGTTTTAACAAGTTAAAATATAATAAGCCTACAGCGGTTTAGTTGTCTACCAGAAGTTTGGTGCTACAAGTCAACAAGCATCAACAGCACAGGAAAGGAAAGGAACGTCTTATGTTCTGGAACGAAGCAAAAGCTACCAGCCATTGCTTTGGCACCACATCATACTGTCAACGTTCTAGCAGTATCTTACAAGATAAGCTACACATTTTGTGCGGGTTCGCTAGAATAAAAACAGAAGTGATGTTCCCTTTCCAACCTTACGATCTATAGGGCGGATGATGTAAAGGTCACCTGTTTCTGTGGCTCACAGTTGACGAGGGTGTCATTTGGCTAGCACAACGACCAGCCGGCCGACCTACTGCCCCAACTAATCTCAGGCACAACCTATGAGAGCTGGGTGGACTCAGAGGAGCACTAAAGATTCCGAAATGTCAAATCCCAGTCTTCACCAGGATTTGAAGCCGGAATCCCCGATTCAGGCCAAGCTCTTTACCACTCAGCCACCTCACCTCGTTGGCTAGAAAGTAGGTCAAACACTAATTACGTGTCGGGTGGGTTGGAATGGATGTCAACAGCTGTAGTGGGATGCTCACTTGGCCTCTTGACCACGCTTCCATATCACTCAAGTACAGCTACCATCTCTTGAAGAGCTTTTCCAAGACAGATGCCTTAAAGACAACCTACACCCATTAAACCACTGTTACATAAGATCTGTACGAAGTGGTCGTCTCCTTTCCTGAAAGATTTAAAAACTCCTTTATCCCACTTTCGGTCAGAGTGTTACAAGATCAGATCGAGAAGTACATAGAAGTCAAATTTATAAAGCGCTGGTTGTGAACGTGTATGTGTTTCGTGAGTGAATGTTGTTCGAATTTTTAATCAATATTGTTTTTGTACTGTAGTTTCGCTGAGCTTGCCAATTGTAGTCAAACTGAATTTCCATTAGATTGGATCAATAAAAATGATCTTATCTTATCTTACCCAACACACAAGTAAATGCTAATCCCTAAAATGTTATACCTATCCTAGTGTCATATAGCAACGGGAAATAGGAATTTTAGCTTTTTGGTGTATCCGGTTTGCAGACATAGGAAGTGCTGATTTTTATTTTAGCTTTTTGAGGTATCCGGTTTGCAGACATAGGAAGTGCTGATGATTATTTTAGCTTTTTGGTGTATCCGGTTTGCAGACATAGGAAGTGCTGATGATTATTTTAGCTTTTTGGTGTATCCGGTTTGCAGACATAGGAAGTGCTGATGATTATTTTAGCTTTTTGGTGTATCCGGTTTGCAGACATAGGAAGTGCTGATGATTTGAACAAAACATACTTCTACGATGCTTAGTTAGAATGTTAGTTAGTACTCCCGCAGGACGACAAGGGGATGGCGGCGGATAGGATTTAGACTCGAGACCATCGAGACAACAGTCCAGAGCGCATACCGCCCGACCAGTCATCCAGCCTACAAGTAAATTATTTGCACTTTTTAGAACTGTTAAATCAATTTTCTAAGCTCTTTAAGCACAAACTGACTATTAGTATTTAGTTGCCAACTTTCATCTGTCCCTTGACTTTCGTAACAGTTTCGCTAAATCAAATCCATCAACTTTACCCGGCACATGTCGACTGTGATCCTTTCATATAACTTCCTTGACATTGCAGATATATATGCAGCAAATTAACTTATTGTTCGTTTAGGCGACCCTGACACGTTTTATAAGTGCTTACATAATAGACAGAAGGTTAGACTCACCTCTCCTTTTAAAAGATTATTTTTGTCTTTCTTAATGTTGTTCCACCATCCTCGTATTCTGAAGTAACCCACATCGTAGATCAGCAGTCTGTAGAGCTTGTCCTCCTGCGCTTCCCAAGAAACTCGCGGAGGGTTGCGGAACACTTCGGCGCCACGCTGAAATAGACCAATCAGATAAGTTTAAACAAAGAGATCTCTACGCTCTGGTCGTTTGTAGAGCGTCTAAAACTTAAAACCGGTGGGACCGAAGGCTCATGGCACTGTTGACTAAAAAAAAAAGATTTATAGTGGTGGCAAGGACCCAGGAATCAGAGGATACAATGATCTGGTTTTAAAAATATGCCAGACAAATAACAACTATAAGCCACATAGCAACTACAAATCGCATAGCTAATGCCTCTTGCTAGAGAGGGGTAGGGATACGGCGTCATGCCATTCAATTTTAAAGCTCTTATCACATTCACATGTTGCAAAGTGAAAACAAACCAAACAAATAACAACTACAAACCATATAACAACTGCAAACCACATAACAACTACAAACCACATAACAACTACAAACCACATAACAACTACAAGCCACAGAGCAACTGCCTCTTGCTAGAGGGGGGAAGGGATATGGCGTCATTCCATTTAATTTTAAAGCTCCAATCACATTCCCTTGTTGCGTGGTGAAGACAAAGATGGTAGGTAACATTTTTGGTTCGATTTTATGGGAAGATAATTCATTTCAGCCCTTCATATGCAAATGCAAACAGACAAACTACAAACATGTTTTTTTTTTTGGGGTCAGATATTCATAGTCATTAATACTTTAAGGATTTAAAATTAAATTAATAAATTAAAAACAACAACTTGATGCATAAATTATCAACTTTGGACTAGGAAGTAAACTATCGTCAACTCTGAAGGAACATCCGAAACATGTCAAACATTTTACAAACACTAAATAGCAGGGCCGGACTTAAGCATTTTGTGACCCCATTCTAAACGGATTTCGCGGGGCCAAGTTTGGGTAGGGAAGCGGACAATAAGTCAAATTTAACAGTTTGTATTAGAAAATAAATTCGTCTATGCATTTTATTAATTCTTTACTACGTACAGAATTACTTTACGAGCCTTGCGTGTAGCAAAGTCATACAGCATATCATAATATTTATGTTTCCAACATAGATCCCGCTCAATAGCAAGAATTACCAAATGTTTCAATCTATCTTTGAGAATTGTTGACCTCAAGTAATTCTTCATTAGTTTGAGGCGCGAGAAGCTTCTTTCACCTGATTACACAATTACGGCTAATGCATAATGCCGTTTTTATTAATAGCGCCTAGGATTGACGTTTTCCATATTGAATGACACCCCAAAATGACATTTTTGTTTTCTATGTATTTCCGTATATTTTAACGATATTTTGCAATTTCGGGAGATTTCCAGGAGCTCCTGGTAAATCGACAGGAGTGCGCGGGAAATCTGTTTTAATTTATAAAATGGTTTAATTTAATAAAATTTATACACCTTGAATTAGCGCGGGTTCCATGAAGTGCGGATCCTTCGGTCACATAGGTTGCAATGGCCTAAGACCGGCTCTGCAAAATAGCGGCGTATGCTATGCCGCCGGTCGACTAGTAATAATAATAATGCGATGTTAATGATCATTGTAGAAGCTGTAACTGATTTTGTTTTTCTCAGTTGATAGTTCGTGTCTTCAAAATGTTGTCCCTCACAAAACCAGACATTAAAAGTCAGTATCTTTACACGGGTTAATAGGGGTACATTGAGTCACTAGAACTTCAACCACTGCAGTTCAATACTATACACTAATTTACATATAACGATACCACTAAATGAATAATAATAAAACAAACTCCAGCTTTCAATGAAAGAACATATAGAGAAACTTCGGTATCAAAAAAACAAAAAAAAAACAACTAAAAACAATTCAAAAAAAGATACAGCTGTCCTCTTCAAGTCCTAGAGATAAACAATTACCCTTGTCATACAAGGAAATCAAAACATTCTGTCAATACATTGTATTCGCTCTTCACTATTATACCTTGACGATATCTAAAGTAAAAAGTTAAAGTTCCCCTTTCAGACCTTACGATTTATAGGGCAGATGATGTAAAGGTCATCTGTTTATGTGGGGCGCAGTTAACGAGGGTGTCGTATGGCCAGCACAACGACCAATCGCCTTTACTTTTCCCCAACTATTGCCAGGTACCCATTAGAGCTGGGTGGACTTAGAGGCGCACAAAGATCCCAAAGTTTAAAATTCCATTCTTCACCACGAGTCTAAGTAGACTTAGAAGACAATGCGCATAAAGTTTTCCTGAGCATTAATTTATCGCACAAGTTTTCCTGAGCATTAATTTATCAAACTCTTGAATCACTGAAACACTGTGCTGACAGAAAGAATAGGAAAGGCTCCTGCACCAAGCGCGTCCTGGAAAATGCCAAATTGACTACGATAATCAAAATCTTAGTCTACAGTGCTTATGTTGTGAGCACTCTTCTTTATGGCAGTGAGAGCTGAACAAGATACATGCGTCAAGAGCACAGATTAAATAGCTTCCACTTACGCAGCCTGCGACGCTTAATGTGCATCTCTTGGAGGGATCAAGTCTCAAACCAGGACGTTTTGAAAGTGGCAAATATGAACATCATCTATGCTCTTTTGATATTGCGAAAACCACGCTGGCTCAGACATGTCATCCGCATGCCAGAAGGAAGAATCCCTAAAGACTCCCTATATACTGAGCTTGCGGAGGGAGTCAGACCCAAAGGCCGCCCAAAACTAACCTAAAGAGATGTCATCAATCGAGACATGAGAACCACATATTTCCACGAAAGTATGTTGAAGGAGATTGCTCAAGACCGGACAGCATGGAGACAAGACTGTGTGTTTTGTTTTATACTTTGTGTATGGAAGTAGTGACCTACATTCTTGAGCTTGAAACACAACGTGGACATCAACCAAAAGTTTCTTAGTCCAATAAAATCCTGCGCGCCACAAAATGGAAAGTTTATTTTTTCTGTGGACACACAAAAAACAACAACAACAACAACAACAAGTTATTTAAATAAAAAACAAAAATAAACAAAATATAGTTAGAGTTTTTTTCTCGTAGGAAAAAAAAAGTTTTTTTAAATTAATAAAACCTAGCTTAAGATGACAGCTCTGTGTTAAGATCTCTTCACAGTGTAACGGGCAGATGATTTTTATGGGCAGCTGTTAGTTAAAGGCAGCAAAGTGTTTGGGGCAGCTACGGCTAAGGGCAGCTGCATGTTAAGGGGAGCTAATTATTAATGTCAGCTTAGTGAAAAGTGCAGCTAAAGTGTTAGGGGCAGCCAAATGTTAAGGTCAGCAAAGTGGTAACGGCAGGTCATTGTTAAAGCCGGCTAAGTAGTAACGTCAGGCAGTGGCGTAGCAAGGTACCCTAGGGGCCCGGGTTCAAGAACATCTTGGTGGGCCCCCCTCCAGACAATAAGACAATTTTAGTAAGAGACAAAAAAGGAGTAATCTAAATGTGAAGACATTCCAATGTAAAGATCATGCATTTTTTTAAAAATAAGTAATTATGTCATAAAGTTTGATTCAGTTAAGACTGCATATAAGTAATAATGTCTTAAATGTCAATGTTTTTACAACTAGTTAATAGAGTTAAACGACTTATAAGTGTTTCAAATGAGCAAACAAATGTTCTACCTAAGTTGTGGGCACCAACTGGTCATTAGTCATGGGCCCAAGCGTAATCATCTCCATCGCGCCATGGTTGCTACGCCACAGCTGTGGGCCCCTATTGGTCGTAGGCCCGGGTTCATTGAACCCCTTCGCGCCATGAATGCTACGCCACTGACGTCAGGTCATTATTAAGGCCGGCTAAGTGGTAACGGCAGGTCATTGTTAAGCCGGCTAAGTGGTAACGGCAGGTCATTGTTAAAGCCGGCTAAGTGTAATGTTTAGTTAAGTTTTAAGGGCAGGAAACACTGGAAAAGAATGCAAGATAAGCTCTACAAAACACCGGAAAAGAGTGCAAGGTAAGCTCTACAAAACACTGAAAAAGAGTGCAAGATGAGCTCTACAAAATCAGCCACTTCCACTCACTAGCTCTTCAGATAATGCTAGATGCTGAAACTTGATTCACGTAATAATTGTTTTTTAATTATTTCGCAAATTTTTAACCATCAACTAAATTATCATTCACTGCCATCTGTTTTTGCGGAATCATGGCTCCTGAGCCCACACTGGTCTTATTTTGAGCCCTTGGAAGTCCTTCGTAGGCATACACTGGGGCCGTCTTCATAAGAGAGTATGCTCTGCCACCTTCATAACATCTATAACCACGAACGATGTATCTTTTGTTAAAAGCTTATATCAACTTACTCCGTCTGTCTGTCTGGTAAAAAGTGTGAACACTTTATTTCTCCCACACCCATTCTCAGATCAAGTTAAAACTTCCGCACAATTATTTATTGGCCTAGACAAATACATAAATCAATAAAGCAAAAATTAAACAATTAGACAATTAATTACTGGTAATTTACTATTTTTGTTTAATACCAACAAGGGAAACTAGTACTTCAGTAGTCACAGATATGACTCCATTTGTTGGGTTTACTCTCCTTAAATAATTGTTAACGCTATTTCTCCCTCACTTGATACTTTAAACAATTATTTATTGTACCTTTCAAAACATGAACCAATAAACAAAAATACTCAATTAGTCAATTTATTATTGGTAATTAATTATTTGGTTTGATATCGAATAAGGGAAATAACTAATACACTATTGATCGATATAGTTTTAAGTGGGAGAGGGGCGTTTTTCTCACTTTGCTAAGCTTTGTTTTATTAAAGGATTTTAAAAATATTTTGCTTGTTTAGTCAACCGTTACACAAATTTTATATTATCATAAACAATTTTTTTTTATACCTCACCTGAGGTTGAAGCAATTCCTTTCGGATTTACATTTGGAGTAACATATACCGAACCATGGCCAATAAGGATTCAAAAGGTTACTCAAAAGAGCATCTGAAATGCAAATCTGTTTTAAGAAAAAAGAAATCAAAGCCTAAGGTCGTAACTAGACGGCTTGCTGGTCTAGTGCTAAGACTCGTGACTTCTGAACTGGAAGCCACAGGTTTGAAGACTGTAATTTTGAAATTCGAGATTTGTAGGTAGTCCCATTATTTGAGGATGGAAGTCGCAGACAAGGATAATATATTTTAATCGACCTCATGAACATTGCATTCATTATTACGAAAAAATCGTATTTAATATAATAATAATAATTATAGCTTTTATATAGAACTACTTTCTTGCATGTAGCATGCTCAGAGCGCTATGGTCCAATCTCATTTGTGGACTAGTGGGTATAGGGGATATCTGGGAGAAGGTTTTCCGTGCTGCCTTTAGGCGTTCAGTAAACATTACTCTACTCGAGTCGGGTGTCGAACCTAGGGTCCCCTTTATAGGTAGCCAAGCCAAGTTCAAGCGTACTTGGCCTATCCACCACGCTTGCCACAATCACTGTCATTACAGTGTCACTATCCCATAATGTTAGAAACTTACACAAAATATGATAACCTAATCTTTGAAATTCCGTGACCGTGGATATCTAAATTACAATTTCCTTGATTGTAATGTCAGCCAAATGTGTTGTGACTGATGACCTCGCATACATCTTCGTGACCCTGAACATTCCTTGGAAATTTCTCATTGCCTCCTGATGGCGGTACTGCTGTGGACTTGACACATGATTAAAAAAGTTGTGTTTTTTTTTACTGCAATTTTATTTTCCTTTTCTCGAATCTCGGTCTTGGAGGCGTCAGAGTATTTTACCATAATAATGTTACCACAATAATGTTAATAATGATAAAGGTGTACATGTAATATTTGTCTGAATGACACAAACTGCTTGGCTACCTATCAAAGATTCGAGGGGGGCTAAATACCTAGAAATCATATTCAGTAATTCTAAATGTAATGTAGATTCTAAACAGACTAGATATTTAGTTCTAGTTAAATGTGAAACGCTCCTATTTGGACTAGCCTCGAGCTATTGAACAATCCACGTACTTTTCTCTTATCTATTCCAGACGTTACTTCAAAGAAGAAGATAATTACGTCCTACGCATTTCATGTGTCAAACACGTCATTCATGTTAATCAAGGACTTAAACTATTCTAAGTCGTTGGTTTTTCTGGCTGATTCAGGCAACCTCTTCCATTCTCTAGTGGTACCAGGGAAGAAGGAGCACTTTTACGAATTTGTCTTAGGGTATGGATCAGTAGATTTATGTTTACACCAAGTACGAGTAGTATTTTTTTTTATTTACCTCTAGATCTAGAACTAGATGCACTACTGTCATCTATGAGCCAGACACAAACACAAGATAAAACTATTTTGACATTATATAGCATCTTTCAATTTCAAGACTTTGCGGTGAAGTTCATTCCTAGTTTGGTCTAGTCTTTGTAAGATCAAGGAACTAGGGTTAGATTAGACTAGAAGTAATGTAAAACCATTCCCGAAATAATATTTATTAAATTTGGTCTGTTCCGGAAGTGTTCTGTGTTGCGCAGAGGCTGCGCAGATTGGTGCAACTTCTCCCAGAGATTAATTAATGATTAGAAATAGCCCAAAGATAGACCAATTTAAAAGGTAAGTATGGAAGGTGTCAAGAATAAAACGGTCAAGTGTTGAATGGTAAAGCGTTTGGCTCCCGAACCGAAGTATCTTGGGTTCGAAACTCAGTAAAGATGAGGATTTTGAATTTCGTGATTTTAGGACGCCCCCTGATTCCACCCAATTCTAATGGGTACTTGACGTTAGTTGCGGAGAGTTAAGCGGACGTTCCTAGTGCTGGCCACATGACACCCTCGTTAACCGTCGGCCACAGAATTAGATGAACTTTATATCAGTTTCCCTATCGATCGCAAGGTTAAAAAAGAGGAGCTTTTATTAAAAGAGAGTACCGGAGATCATGCCACGTGTACGAAGCAAGATGAAAGGGCTCGGGAAGGCTCTGATGTTTTCGTTCACTTCACCAAGGGCCTCTAGTTACCTGAGGCCGCCCTGTAATGAGGGTGTCATCACTGTCAGGTGACCAGCACATGGACTACCGTTACAACCCCAACGTAAGGCAGGTATCCATGAGTAGGGCGAACTTAAGGGCGTCCTAAAAATTCAAAATTTAATTCTAGTTATCATCAGGATTCGAACCCGAGATCCCTCGGTTCTGAAGCCAAACGTTTTACCACTCGGCCTTCTTTCCCGTAAGACATTAATTTTCTTCCAAACTTAAAATTTGGATTTGTGTAAACATTTGTATCTGATGTTGTTTATACAACAGAGAAAAGCAAAGCTTCTAAAATTCTCCAGTGTTCGAAATCTTGTCTATAGGTGAAAACAACAAGAAGAAGCCCGCTTAAAAGTGAATTATTTAGAAAGAAAGTAATCAAGTCAGATGTCACATGGACACAGGCAGGCCCGCTGGCCAAATTGGTAAAAGTAAAGTAAATTTCCCCTTTCAGGCTTGTGCTCTATAGGGCTGGAATTATTTATTAAATTAAATTATTTTTTTACAAATATTATATTATATTTTAAGTTTTATAATGGTATATTTTTTTTAAAAAAAATATATTTCATCAGCCGTCCTCCGTTTCTGTGGCCTACGGTTAACGAGGGTGTCATGTGGCCAGCACAACGACCAACCGCCTTTACTTTTCCACAATTAATGTCAGGTACCCATTAAAGCTGGGTGGACTCAAGAGGGCCCAAAGATCCCGAAATGAAAAATCCCAGTCTTCACCAGGATTCGAACCCGGGACCCCCGGTTCAGAAGCCAAGCGCTTTAACGCTCAGCCACCGCGCCAAATCGGTAACCACGTACAATTACTCCGCTGACGGTGTCATATTACTAGTTCGATACCCAGATTGAACCAAATTTTTTAAGAAATTATTTTTTTACAAATATTTTATTATATTTTAATTGTTATAAAGGAGGTATAGTCTTTAAAAAAAAAATGTATTTCTTAACGTTTTTCTTGTTAGTCACAGCATAAAAACATTAAATTAAGAATTGGCAGTAGTCCTTGTACAAACAATTAAAAAATAACAAATAATAGTTGTAAGAAGAGCAGTGGAATTATTTATTAAATTAAATTATTTTTTTACAAATATTATATTATATTTTAAGTTTTATAATGGTATATTTTTTTTTAAAAAAATGTATTTCTTAATGTTTTTCTTGTTTGTCACAGCATAAAAACAGCGCAGTCTTCTTTGTTTAAATCTAATCTAGATTACAATTACCTTTATACATATAATGTATATATATAAATTCGGGTAAAGATAAAAATATAATCGAATGAAAAAAAATGATTGTTAAATTTCAATTCTAAAACCAATTAGATAACAAATACATTATAATTATTAGTATGCCACACTAGGACTTAATACTGTACAAGCATTGTTTACACTGACAGCATTGTATACATGGGTGTCTCAATTAGTGCAATCTAAATAGATAGATATACGTAGCTAATGTATATGTAATGTATTTCTATAATATTATCAATATACATTACCTTTAAACATTTATATATATATATATATATATCGTCACAAAAAGGTCTGTATATATATATTCGGGATAGAATAAAAATGTAGGCTTATACAATAAAAAAATACCAACAACTTGCTGATTGTTAAATATCAATTCTAAAACTAAATAGATAACAAAAATTAGCAGTATGAGATTGGTTATTGGTATTTATAGCTTATATATCTGTTCAATAGACATACTTTATATTTTGTTATTTTAAATGTTAGTCCTCCAACATACCTAATCATATCTTATATGATACAGACGCTACTTCAAAAAAAGAAGATGATTACATATGGTATATCTCAAAGTCTACAAAATCTGATTTATTTATAAGAATTGAAATTATTTCTTGTACGCATTTGAGCTCACGTCAAGCCTATTCACGTGTAAGCCCACACATAAATAGCCCAAAGACTGCAACTAAAAAAATAAATGAACGAGAGCTAGTTCTATGCTAAAACCTTTGAAGTGGAAATACAATTACATTGTCTTGAAGTTAACAAAACAAATCAGTTAAATAAGAGAAACAATTATATTCATTCAAGTCACTAGGAGTAGGCCAGCAGAACAAATCGAAAAAATAGTATTTATGTTATAAGCATAAAGATAAGAGAGTCGAGAACCATGTCTGTATAGTATGGCTTTAATACACTGAATGACTACACAACACACATTTCGTGAACACATTCTCACGGACGAGTTACAAGCACATGTCAACATAAGAACGACAACCGATACAGAGTATAATTTTCATAACATTCACCCCCGGTTCAAATAATGCTAACTAGTATTATAAACAATAGAAGAATTAAGTAAGTGCAGATTAATAATAGAGATTCAAGTAAACAAACAATGTAGAATAGCATGACATAATGTTACATGTTGATATAAGTAAGTGTAAATCAAATAGCTTAGATATAGCTGATAGATCAAATAGATCAAATATCTCATTAAACGCAAGTCAACAAAACCAAATGAAAGTAGTAAAATAAACAAATGTCATTTTGGAGACAAAACTGAATGTCAAAGTAAGAGTTCTAGTAAGCTGATGAGCTTTTACACTTTGTAGTTGGGCCTAGTTCTCCTTACTCTAAGATTGTATGTATGTGTAGTTTCATCTGCTTGAGTTTCGGACGGTCTGGCTATGTCTTCAGTGGTGCTGGTGGTTTCTTCAGACATGATAGAATCAGTAGGTTGATTCCTGGGAGGTAAGCTTTGGATGGGGCAGCCAATATCAAGCTCTGTTCTACTCTGATTCTCATTTTCTATAACTTTTTGTTCCTCCCTAGGGGCTAACATTCGTAATGAGACAGTTTCCTCTCGACCGGTTGGTGTTCGGATTACAGCGTACTGAGGGTTGCATGTTACCAAATCAACTTCCTCTGTTATGGGATCGTATTTAGATGATCTATCGTTCTTCTTCAGCAGGACAGGACCAGGACTGGTCAACCATGTTGGCAAGGATGTCCCAGAACCACTTCTTCGGTTGAACCCAAGAAATCGTTCATGTGGTGTCCTGTTAGTTGCAGTGCATAGTAATGACCGGATGGATTGCAGAGCATCATTTAGTACTAGTTCCCATTTAGCTATGTCCAATTCCTTAGAATGTAGAGCCAAGGTGATGGCTTTCCATAAAGTCCCGTTAAACTTCTCTATTTGTCCGTTTCCTCTCGGACTGTAAGGGGTCGTTCTACTGGTTGCAATTCCTCTCTCGTGGAGGAAATGCTGCACCTCTGTAGACATAAACGAAGTTCCCCTGTCAGTGTGGACGTACGCTGGAAATCCAAATATTGCGAATAAATCATTGAGACATTTAACAACCGTAGAGGAAGACATATCGGGACATGCAAATGCTAATGGGAATCTAGAGAATTCATCTATAATGGTAAGTAGATATCTATTTCTTGAAACAGTAGGGAGAGGTCCCTAGAAATCCATACTAATTATCTCAAAAGGTTGAGTTGCTTTAATCAGTTCTCCGGTCCGCTGTCGAAAAAAACGGGGTTTTAGTTCTGCACAAGCTTGACATTGTTCTATTACAGTTCTGACGTCATCACAGGAAAATGGAAGATTTTGAGTCCTTACGTAGTGCAATAGTCGAGTAACGCCCGGGTGGCAAAGACTAGTGTGCAGCAATTTAAGGTCATTGCGAGTGATGGCAGATAGATAGTTTCTGGTAAGTGTATCAGCTACAGTGTTCTGCTTGCCAGGGCGATAGATGACGTCATAGTGGAAACACGAGAGTTCTAGTTTCCACCTCTGGATTTTTTCATTTTTAATTTTTCCTTTGTTTGACCTGTTATACATGAAAGAGACAGATCGCTGATCCGTAACAAGTGTGAACGCTTTACCAACTAAGAAATGTTTCCATTTTCTCAGCGACTCAACAATGGCATATGCTTCTTTCTCAACTGAAGAATGTTTTCTTTCACTTTTTGTTAATGAGCGAGAGAAGAAAGCAACGGGCCGGGCATCTTGGTTGAGGGTAGCCGCAATGGCTATATCAGAAGCATCCGTCTCAACGGTTAAAGGGCGATTCGGATCAATAGTATATACGGCGGCTTTTTCAAGCTCATTTTTCAAACTTTCAAATGTTCTTTTGACTTCTTCTGAGACAGGAAATTGTTGATTTCTTGTTAACAGGCTAATTTTTGTTGAGAAGTTAGGTATCCACTGTGAGTAGTAAGCCAGAAGACCCACTACTCGTTTCTGTTCATGCATGTTCACTGGTACGGGTAATTCCCTTAGAGCGCGAAATCTCTCAGGATCCGGCTTAAGTTGTCCTTTGGAAATCTCGTATCCTAACAGTCTCACTTTAGCAGTGCTAATTTCACTTTTTGTTTCATTAAGAGTGATTCCATACTTTTGAGCACTATCAAGAAATCGCTGTAGGTTTCGGTCGTGTGATTCAGAGTCCATACCGCAGATGGTCACATTGTCCACATAAGCAAAAGTGTCAGTGAGTCGTTCGTCTTCGATGATTTTGTCAATCGTACGCTGAAAACAGGCGACTCCATTCGTAACGCCAAACGGAATCCGACGGAATTGATACAGTTTCCCACATGCTTCGAAGGCTGTGAACGGCCTTTCCTCTTCTTGTATAGGAATCTGATGGTATGCACTTTTCAGGTCTAAAGTGCTATATACAGAGTATTGCGAAATCTTCTCTGCCAGTTCGTCAATTCTGGGCATAGGGTAGGCGTCTAGTAGAGTGAACCGGTTTATGGTTTGGCTGTAGTCCACAACCATTCTTTTCTTATGTCTGTCATTTGTTGTGACTAGGACTTGTGCACGCCAGGGAGATTTAGATGGTTCAATAATTTCATCCTTTATTAGTTGTTGAATTTCCTTCTCTATAAACTTTCTATCTGGAACTGAGTATCTGCGAGACCTTGTAGCCACTGGGGTACAGTTTGGTGACAGATTACTAAATAGGCTAGGAGCCTCTACCTTCGCTGGCTGGAGAGTACTCAGGCATAATGATGGTTTCTGACCATCGAAAGGAATAAACAAGTTTTGGTGCAAACTTATAAAGTCAAGTCCAAGTATTACGTCAGAGCATAAATTGTCTAGTAGAGAAAGTCTAACTCCCTCGTATCGTTCATTTTTGAGACGTATGTTAGCGTAGATATGCCCTTGAGTGATCCGAGATAGATGGGTGGAAGCCATAAAGATTCTGTTGCCTGAGGAACATGTCTGCCAATTGTGCTTCTTAGCGATGTGCGTCGAAATATAGCTTTCACAGCTCCCAGTGTCTACTAGGGCTTTCAATGGCACGTTGTTGATGCGAATTGGTATTGTAGATTTGTTTAAATTCAAAGGCTGCACAGTAGCGATAGCCGAAACTGTTGAAGATCTAGATTTGCAAACTCTTTGAAAGTGACCCTTTTTGAACCAGTGATTGCATGTCACTTCCCTTGCAGGGCATTGAGATCGGGGATGCTTAACCCTGCCGCAAAAATAACACTTCCTAGCTAATGCATTTATTTCATGTGTGTGTGAATTGCTAGCACTTTGAGGAATCGTTACGTTTGGCAAGGGTGAGGCCGAAGAATTGGTGAGAGTAGTTGCCGCGCAATTAGTTTCCGGCTGTGATGATTCATACTGTAATGAGTGCTGATAAGCATGTTCTAGTAAGCGAGCCTCCTCGAAGGCGTCCTTTAAACTCAAAACAGTCTTTTCGAGTAGACGTTTTCGAATGCTGTTGGACACTAGTCCATTGATAAACGAATCTCTAATAGCCTCTTCTCGGTGTTGTTCAGCAGTCACCGCTTTGAAGTTGCAATCTTTGGAAAGAATTCTTAATTTCTGCATGTAGGTGTCTATCGTTTGACCTTGCTCTTGTTTGCAAGTAGCTAACCTGTGCCTAGCAAACACCTCATTCTTTGGTTGAATGTAGATGCCATTTAGAGTCTGGATAGCTTCATCAAATGTCTCTTTATCAAGTATCATTTGAAATACAGCAGGAGAGATATAGTTTATCAGTAGTTTCTTAGTATCAAGATTGTCTACTGATACTACCGATATAAAATTTTTAAACGTTTCATACCAGTGCTGCCAATGCTCTGCTGCTTGAGGTGCTGTGGGCTCGATGTCAAACTTCTCTGGGCGAAATATCCTATCCATTTCAAAATTCTAACAACTTCACAGTTTTGGATTCAGTGTATTAAATTGTTATAAACATAAAGATAAGAGAGTCGAGAACCATGTCTGTATAGTATGGCTTTAATACACTGAATGACTACACAACACACATTTCGTGAACACATTCTCACGGACGAGTTACAAGCACATGTAAACATAAGAACGACAACCGATACAGAGTATAATTTTCATAACAATTAAATTGTCTTGAAGTTAACAAAACAAATCAGTTAAATAAGAGAAACAATTATATTCATTCAAGTCACTAGGAGTAGGCCAGCAGAACAAATCGAAAAAATAGTATTTATAAATATACTGGCCTAAAAGTATTAGGTATTATGAATGAAAAAGAACATAATCAAAAAAAAAAGTATTTATAATCTATATTGTCCTTACACTATTAGTTATATAAAATAATAATAATAATAATAATCTTTATTGTCCTTATGGAAATTTATCATACAATTTGTGCATTACACCAAACAAAAAACATTATAACTATAAGAAACCAAAGTGCACATTCACACCAAACTCACTCATAAAAAGAGCATAGTAACTTATAGTCTAATATATGATATGGTTTTTAAAATTTTATTGGAATTAGAAATATTGGGTACAAATGAATATTTTTCTTTACCTAGAGTACTTTCATTTCATTTTCGGATTTTGATATTCATGTAGCGATCTAAAACACAGTATCTTGGAGTGACGATGGTTTCCAAAGATGGCGCTGCCACACCCTGTCTTGGGATGACTGCAATGACCCTGGTTTCTAAATTCTCGTCATTTTCTCGATCGCCGCATTCTTCTACTGGGCAAGACGCTCTTACATTGTGAGCATCGCCAACTACATTTGGAATATTCATTTTCATAAAGATGAGAATTTTCAAGTTTTAGGACAGTATCACAATGACGAATACAACAGGGAAAAAATGCCTTCCCTGATGAACACTGCTTGGGAAACACTGAAGTAGACTGTTGTGAACTAGAATAGGCTACACTATAAATATTAACTGCTTTTATTAAAACTGTTATATGAAATAATATGCTTAAATTAAACGAAATAAAATTAAAATTGTGTAAATATTTTAAATATTTATTTAGTCAAGGAATTATTAAAAAATGTCAAAGATTTATATTTATTAAAATATATTATCATCTTTTTTTTTTTATAGATTCAATAGGAAAAAACAACAACAACAACAACGGGCTCACGTTCTATTTTTAACAATTAAGTCCTTCAGTAATTCCCGGAAAAATGTAATACCGGAAGTAAAGGAAAAAGTGAGGGCATGCGCAGTGATAGGTGTTTGATATGGCTTCATTATTGATCCACAATTCCACAGAAGGTTTCCATATAATAGCTCACCACCACCCCCCTGCCTTTATTATCATTGATAAGAATAAAGAAAATGCTAGTGAATGATTATCTAGCCCAAACGAGCGTTAAAAAATCAGTCCCAATGCGCATATAAAATCTACATTGGAACAATTCCATACAGAAAATAATTGGAAGAAAAATGATTAAAAAGAACATACACCTCATTTGAATGCTTAAAAAAATTTATAAAATACATTAGATTTATTTTGTCACTGACCAGGCATTCGGAGATATTAAAATAACACATCATAATAACAGCACCATCCTTGAAATGTAGAAAAATAAGGAACTATAATGAAATTAGCCATAATAAATATATATTAAAGTCTTCCTTTTTTAACTCATAAAAATATCAATTAACATATTCACATATTTTTCCTAACTAAACTTTCATCAATACAATTCAAACTACTGAAACTAATTTTTGCAGTACAAATTTGTCTCCTTATATTGAATCTTTTTGAAATTCATGTCCACACGTACTATAGACACATCGGACTGGGCGTCGTCTTCGTCTTAATACAAATATATATCAAATGCGTAGCCAGTGACATACTGCAGTACTACTTTTGGCAAATTGTCAGACTTGAAGACATGCCAAATTAGGGTTTAAAAATCAATATCTGATTAAAACTTTTTGTCCTTCGAGCTTCGAGTTCCTGCACCAAAAATCGATATAGATCTAGTCGTATTCATGATATTAGTATTTCTTAAATTCTTGTCAACCCTTTAAATGAATTCTTATCATGCGAGTCCAGAGTGGAAGCTTTTGAGGACTAGGGCTAAAGTACTATCTTTGTCTAAGTTCACCGTTAACGTTTGCAATAGAACCCGTAAATGTTATCGGAGCCTCAAGGTGTCAGAGAATAAATATTAATTCATTTCTGACATAATACTAATAAATAATATAACAAACATACAGGTATGGCTTATGGCCACTAACTAACTCATTTACAAACTAACTAACTAACTAACTACCCAACAAATCAACCAACAACTAAACATTAATTAGCACAAAAAAAAAAAAAAGAAAGAAATGATAACAAAAAAAAAAGAAAGAAATGATAACAAAAAAAAGAAAGAAACAATAACAAAAAAAAGAAAGAAACGATAACAAAAAAAAGAAAGAAACAATAACAAAAAAAAGAAAGAAACGATAACAAAAAAAAGAAAGAAACGATAACAAAAAAAAAGAAAGAAATGATAACAAAAAAAAAACGATAACAAAAAAAAGAAAGAAATGATAACAAAAAAAAAGAAAGAATTGATAACAAAAAAAAAGAAAGAAACAATAACAAAAAAAAGAAAGAAACGATAACAAAAAAAAGAAAGAAACGATAACACAAAAAAAACGATAACAAAAAAAAGAAAGAAATGATAACAAAAAAAAAGGAAAGAATTGATAACAAAAAAAAGAAAGAAACGATAACAAAAAAAAAACGATAACAAAAAAAAAAAACGAAAACAAAAAAAAAAGAAAGAAACAATAACAAAAAAAAAGAAAGAAACGATAACAAAAAAAAAGAAAGAAACGATAACAAAAAAAAAACGATAACAAAAAAAGAAAGAAACGATAACAAAAAAAAAAAAACGATAACAAAAAAAAAGAAAGAAACGATAACAAAAAAAAGAAAGAAACGATAACAAAAAAAAAGAAAGAAACGATAACAAAAAAAAGAAAGAAACGATAAAAAAAAAAAAACGATAACAAAAAAAAAAAAAGAAACGATAACAAAAAAAAAGAAGAAACGATAACAAAAAAAAAACGATAACAAAAAAAAAGAAAGAAACGATAACAAAAAAAAAAGAAAGAAATGATACCAAAAAAAAAGAAAGAAACGATAACAAAAAAAAGAAAGAAACGATAACAAAAAAAAGAAAGAAACGATAACAAAAAAAGAAAGAAACGATAACAAAAAAAAAAGAAAGAAATGATAACATAAAAAAAGAAAAAAACGATAACAAAAAAAAAGAAAGAAACAATAACAAAAAAAAAAGAAAGAAATGATAACAAAAAAAAGAAAGAAACGATAACAAAAAAAAGAAAGAAATGATACCAAAAAAAAAAGAAAGAAACGATAACAAAAAAAAAAGAAAGAAACAATAACAAAAAAAAGAAAGAAATGGTAACAAAAAAAAAGAAAGAAACAATACCAAAAAAAAGAAAGAAATGATAACAAAAAAAAAGAAAGAAACAATAACAAAAATAGAAAGAAATGATAACAAAAAAAAAAGAAAGAAACGATAACAAAAAAAAGAAAGAAATGATAACAAAAACAAAAAAGAAACAATAACAAAAAAAAAGAAAGAAATGATAACAAAAAAAAAAGAAAGAAACAATAACAAAAAAAAGAAAGAAATGATAACAAAAAAAAGAAAGAAACGATAACACAAAAAAAACGATAACAAAAAAAAGAAAGAAATGATAACAAAAAAAAAAGAAAGAATTGATAACAAAAAAAAGAAAGAAACGATAACAAAAAAAAAACGATAACAAAAAAAAAAACGAAAACAAAAAAAAAAGAAAGAAACAATAACAAAAAAAAAGAAAGAAACGATAACAAAAAAAAAACAATAACAAAAAAAAGAAAGAAACGATAACAAAAAAAAAAAAACGATAACAAAAAAAAGAAGAAACGATAACAAAAAAAAGAAAAAACGATAACAAAAAAAAAGAAAGAAACGATAACAAAAAAAAAGAAAGAAACGATAACAAAAAAAAGAAAGAAACGATAACAAAAAAAAGAAAGAAACGATAACAAAAAAAAAAAACGATAACAAAAAAAAAAAAAAGAAACGATAACAAAAAAAAAGAAGAAACGATAACAAAAAAAAAACGATAACAAAAAAAAAGAAAGAAACGATAACAAAAAAAAAAAGAAAGAAATGATACCAAAAAAAAAGAAAGAAACGATAACAAAAAAAAGAAAGAAATGATACCAAAAAAAAAGAAAGAAACGATAACAAAAAAAAGAAAGAAACGATAACAAAAAAAAGAAAGAAACGATAACAAAAAAAGAAAGAAACGATAACAAAAAAAAAAGAAAGAAATGATAACATAAAAAAAGAAAAAAACGATAACAAAAAAAAAGAAAGAAACAATAACAAAAAAAAAGAAAGAAATGATAACAAAAAAAAGAAAGAAACGATAACAAAAAAAAAGAAAGAAATGATACCAAAAAAAAAAGAAAGAAACGATAACAAAAAAAAAAAAGAAAGACAATAACAAAAAAAAGAAAGAAATGATAACAAAAAAAAAGAAAGAAACAATAACAAAAAAAAGAAAGAAATGATAACAAAAAAAAAGAAAGAAACAATAACAAAAAAAAGAAAGAAATGATAACAAAAAAAAAAGAAAGAAACGATAACAAAAAAAAGAAAGAAATGATAACAAAAAAAAGAAAGAAACAATAACAAAAAAAAGAAAGAAATGATAACAAAAAAAAAAGAAAGAAACAATAACAAAAAAAAGAAAGAAATGATAACAAAAAAAAAGAAAGAAACAATAACAAAAAAAAGAAAGGAATGATAACAAAAAAAAAGAAAGAAACGATAACAAAAAAAAGAAAGAAATGATAACAAAAAAAAGAAAGAAATGATAACAAAAAAAAGAAAGAAATGATAACAAAAAAAAAGAAAGAAACAATAACAAAAAAAAGAAAGGAATGATAACAAAAAAAAAGAAAGAAACGATAACAAAAAAAAAAGAAAGAAACGATAACAAAAAAAAGAAAGAAACAATAACAAAAAAAGAAAGAAACGATAACAAAAAAAAAGAAAGAAACGATAACAAAAAAAAGAAAGAAACAATAACAAAAAAAAGAAAGAAACGATAACAAAAAAAAAGAAAGAAACGATAACAAAAAAAAGAAAGGAATGATAACAAAAAAAAAAGAAAGAAACAATAACAAAAAAAAAAAGAAGTAGTTAATGAAATAATTTAATTAACTAACCAATAAATTTATTTAAATAACTCATATTTGGGAGGGGGGAGGAAATATGTGGAATTAACTAATAAAGACAATATGGGAGTGCCTATGTAGCTACACTAAGGCTTTCGATGGATTAATTTGTAGCAGTCAACGTCAGATCCTAGCGATGGAGCTGAGATGGTATATTGTATAGAAGGATCCTGGGTATCACATTCAAAGACCTCATCACAAACAAAGACCTCATCACAAACAAAGACCTCATCACAAACAAAGACCTCATCACAAACAAAGACCTCATCACAAACAAAGACCTCATCACAAACAAAGACCTCATCACAAACAAAGACCTCATCACAAACAAAGACCTTATCACAAAGAAAGACCTCATCACAAACAAAGAGATTAGCGATTGGATCTCAACGACACTCGAACCTTCACGATGAACGGGTGACTAAAACTTTCTGGGTATATCATAGGGCCCCAAGGTCTCGCAACTACTTTCCCTCAGGGAAGAGAACAAAGGAAAAGAAAGAGGAGGCAGACAGAAAGCGATGGGAAGACATCAAAGAATGGAAAGGCTTACTATTCAAGGCAAAAGACAGTGAGGAAGTGGAGAAAGACAGTCAACAGACCATGTGTCTGACTGTTGAAGTAAAAAGTTTGAACTCGTTTTTTTTCAGACATCTACTGAAATTTTTGCACAATTATTTTTACTTTTACCTGGCAAGACAAGAATCAATAAATTTTTTAAAATTTAATTAGTTAATTAACTATTGGTGATTAATTTTTTTTGAGTATCTCTAACAAGGGAAAGACATTGTACTAGAATGAAGTGGTGGTATAAGCTGAATTAGTCCTATTTATAGGGCTCCGCTCTAAATTGAAACAAACCATATATAACTATACAGTCTTCTCTAGTCATTGTCTCTAGTCATTACTGGCAGATCCAGGGGGGTGGGGGGGCGGTAGGGGCGGATGAATTTTAGTATAAAATTGACACAATTTGTATACGAATTTATTGCTTATGTTAATAATATATACTAATTATTTATATTTCAACCTATTTTTAGATTATTTCGCCCCCCCCTCTAGCATGTTGGCTGATTTGGTGGGGTCCGCGGGGGGGGGGGGGGGGGATGGCATCAATCCCGCCACCCCTAAACTTTCGAGTGGGGGGGGGGGCGGTCCAATTTATTTATACAAATCACAGCTTGCTAACAGAACCAATTAAATCTCTATATGGTTCAACTTCTTATTGATATTTTAACTGATCTTTATATTCTGTCGTTCCCCTGTTGGCCGATTGAGTGGGGGGGGGGGGGCGAATACCTCTACTGCCCTTTTCAACTTAACCCTTTGAGTGGGGGGGGCGAATACCTCTACTGCCCTTTTCAACTTAACCCTTTGAGTGGGGGGGGGGGCGAATACCTCTACTGCCCTTTTCAACTTAACCCTTTGAGTGGGGGGGGGGGGGCGGTCCTACTTTTATGGAGAATTCATAGTTTGTGACAAAATTAGTTGAATTAATAAATACATTTTATGTTGTCGCTCCTCCTCTGGTATTTTGGCCGATTCGGTGGGGTGGGGGGGGGGGCGATTGCATGTACTGCCCTTCCCACTCTAGCCCTCTGAGTTGGGGGGGCGGTCCTATTTTTAGGGAGAAATCAAAGTATGTGAACAAAATTAATTGAATATTTATATAATATAAGCTACGTATTGATATGTGAATCCATTGTATATTATGTCGCGCCACACTCTAATCTCAAATTTTATGATTATTAAATATAAAATGAAAAAGGGTTGTACCAGGTGGGAGGGGCGATACATGCAATCACCTTCCCCTCCCACCCCCATCAGACAAACCAATAATTATTCTTTTTGTATTATAGTTAAAAAATTACAAAATAAACAAATCTGTCACTAATATAATTTATATATGTTATAAATAATATTCTCTTATCGAGTCGCCCCACCCCAACTCTTTAATGCCAAATGCAATCATTAGAAGAAATTATAAAAAGGAGCGAAGAATAATAGTTTTCACTCTACCGCCCCTCCCCTTTCTTGACAGAAATTTTGTAATTTCACATGAATTTATCATAATTGTTTTAAGAAAGACTGCTTTGAAAAAAATAGAATTTAAAGCAAATTTTTCAGTATAAGAGTCACGATTGAGTTGTGTTTTAAACCCAGGAAATGTTTACTTAGTCGCCTTTTTCCAACCTTTACTCAATCTGATATTTTTTTAGTTAAATAAATTTGGGACTATAATTCACAATTTATGCTTCAATTTTATTGAACATTATTTATCGAAAAAACATTTTTTTTCGGCGGCGATCCTTAAAGCCTTAATCTAAATATGTATCTTTTCAAGGAACAAATCGGTTTTATTTGCAATGTGTTAAGGGCCTATATTTTTCAACATTATTCAAAAGGTCCTTTTTTAATAAAATGAATAATGAGCTTAAGGTCAGGAGAATACATTTCTTTAGTGAAGAATGCAAGAAAACGCTTTTGGCGTCGGGGCTTCGTACGAACTCAACTGATGAATAATAAGCTGTACATGTCAGGAGAAATGCGTTTCAGCGCTCCCCCAGACCCCCAAGCTTGCAAGAGAAAGGCCTCAACATGACAGTTTTTTTGTTTCGCCAAAGGTTGAGAAACACTGCTTTTTTTTTATTTCTCATATATATACACACACACACACACACACACACATACACACACATATATATATATATCATGGGCGTAGCGAAATGAAATCCCCCCCCCCCCCCCCCCGCAGGGATCGGAATTTAGTGACTGATTTTTTGCATTGATTTTGTTAATTTTAGGTGAGATTTTATTGCTACACTATCACTTGCCATAGCACAGCAAAGCATGTTTTGAGTTTAAAACCCCCCTACCTGGGGTTTTAGCAGTTAAATTCCCCACTTCTATAAGACAAAACAAAAAAAAATGCAAACAACAATCCCCCCAAATTCACGAGCACAGTTAAGTTAAACCTCCCTTTTTCGATATAAAATCTAAAGCAAACTACAGTCACTTAATTCGAAGAGCGTATTCAAGATAGGTTACACATTTCTACCAGTGGCGGGGTTCCATTAATAAAGTGGCGGGGCTCCATTAATAAAGTGCAGTGAATAGTCATCTGTCGAAATTGAAAAACACTAAATGTGGCTCAACAAAGATGGCTAAGACAGATTTTAGGAGTCAGTTATAGAGATCGGGTCTAAATCAAGGACATCCCACACATTCATGGAGGTCCTCAGAGCAGGTGGGAAGAGCCCTGAGACATTACCAGTGACAGATTTTTGTGGAAACAGATTGACGGCAAATGCGCCGAACGGCGCGGGAGGGTATAAGTTAGTAAGAATAGCACATTAGGTTTTTGAAAACTTTTTAATAGCAGGAAAATGCACTGTAGATACCTCAGAATATGCATTTTGTTGGCTTTTAATATTAGAAGTAGTGATTGGCGGCGGGGCTCCGCCCCGCGCTAGGGGAGCTCATAGCGCTCCCCCAGACCCCCTTGCTAGCAGTTGCGGGGAGTCTACAATTTTCCCACTAACTCCAGTAAGAACCTATTCTAGGGCACAATAAGCATCTTTCGAAAGAATGATGGGTCAGAATGTAATAAAGATTATATATACACAAAAAAAATCCCCCCCCCGAAAAAAATATTGGCTACGCCCATGATATATATATATATATATATATATATATATATATATATATATATATATGCTGTACGCACGTTTATGCATACGGTTAGGGTTTACTGGGTGCTAGGGTTAGGGTTTGGAAAAAAATCGCCCCCCCCCCCCACTCCAAAGTTCTGGATCCGCTAGTGCTAGTCATAGTCTCTAGTCAGTCTCTAGTCAAAGTCTCTAGTCATAGTCTCTAGTCATAGTCTCTAGTCTCTAGTCATAGTCTCTAGTCATAGTCTCTAGTCTCTAGTCATAGTCTCTAGTCTCTAGTCATAGTCTCTAGTCTCTAGCCATAGTCTCTAGTCTCTATTCATAGTCTCTAGTCATAGTCTCTAGTTTCTAGTCATAGTCTCTAGTCTCTAGTCATAGGCTCTAGTCATAGGTGCCTCACTTGCAGACTGAAGTGGTGGTAAAAGCCTAAAAACTTAGCAATTTTAAGATATGCTCCAGTAGTACAGACTGAAAAACAAATGTTTATCTTATTAACATAACTTATTAACATAATAAGTATATTACTTATAAAAAGTATTAATGAAACATTGTCTGTTACTGAGAAGTTTTCATTCATACAATACTTAAAAGGTGCAACAAAAGTGCTAAATATTTCTAAGAATTTTGAAAACATCTACATCAGGAATATGTATTATTACGTTAGATGGAGCGAAACTCCTAATTTAATGGGGAAAATATCTGGGCTTGTTGGTTTTTAAAAAAATGAATACTACCCGCGATCAATGCAGATAGCTTGAGATACGTAGGAAGTAAATGGGAAAGGAGATTTCAAAATGTCATTGCAATTGAAAAGGATTTAGATCTTTTCACTATGCCTTTTAATGTGGATTGAGAAGTAGTGATTGAGAAGTATTGATTGAAAAGTAGTGATTGAGAAGTAGTGATTGAGAAGTAGTGATTGAGAAGTATTGATTGAGAAGTAGTGATTGAGAAGTAGTGATTGAGAAGTATTGATTGAGAAGTAGTAATTGAGAAGTAGTGATTAAGAAGTAGTGATTGAGAATTATTGATTGAGAAGTAGTGATTAAGAAGTAGTGATTGAGAATTATTGATTGAGAAGTATTGATTGAGAAGTATTGATTGAGAAGTAGTGATTGAGAAGTAGTGATTGAGAAGTATTAATTGAAAAGTATTGATTGAGAAGTATTGATTGAGAAGTATTGATTGAGAAGTATTGATTGAGAAGTAGTGATTGAGAAGTAGTGATTGAGAAGTATTAATTGAAAAGTATTGATTGAGAAGTAGTGATTGAGAAGTAGTGATTGAAAAGTATTGATTGAGAAGTATTGATTGAGAAGTAGTTATTGAGAAGTAGTGATTGAGAAGTAGTGATTGAGAAGTAGTGATTGAGAAGTATTAATTGAAACGTATTGATTGAGAAGTATTGATTGAGAAGTATTGATTGAGAAGTATTGATTGAGAAGTATTGATTGAGAAGTAGTGATTGAGAAGTAGTGATTGAGAAGTAGTGATTGAAAAGTTGTGATTGAGAAGTATTAATTGAAAAGTATTGATTGAGAAGTATTGATTGAGAAATATTGATTGAGAAGTATTGATTGAGAAGTAGTGATTGAAAGTTTTGATTGAAACGTAGTGATTGAGAAGTATTGATTGAGAAATATTGATTGAGAAGTATTGATTGAGAAGTATTGATTGAGAAGTAGTGATTGAGAAGTTGTGATTGAGAAGTAGTGATTGAGAAATAGTGAAATCAGTCTTGCAACTTGAAATAATTGAAATGATATCAAATAAAAAATCATCTCAAACATTTCTAAAAGTTTTCGAAAATAAAATCTTATGCTCAAAGATTAGGTGCTGTGTATATACCACAAAATACCTAGGAGCAGCTTCAAAATACCTTATGTCAGAAATATATTAACAGAAGAACAACTCAATTAAATTTTAAGAACAACTACGTCCGAAGCTGAACCAAATTAAGAACTATTATAAAAAAAGACTCGAAGCTTCATACATCACATTAGTTAAATTTTAATCTCATTAAATCCGATACTAAATTACTGTATTTTCTTTTAAAAAAAATATAGCCAGCAAAAATTTTTCCATTAACTTTTTGGCCCGCTCCTCAATAAGTTTGTCAATCTATTACATATTTGTAAAAACAAACATACAAACATCTTTATGCAATCCAGTTACACGGTAGAGTTATACCCGAAGAAAAGTGTAAACTAATGGGTTCACCGTTACCATCCCTTTAAGAATAAGAAGCTTAGCCACAGCCCTGTGTAACTGTTTTAATGACAGGTGAAAGGGTGAAGACGACTATCTGGAGCCCCTAAAACAGTGAGCTTCTTGTTGATGGAACTCGTCAAAACCAGTCAATCGTCTGCCGCTGGAATTACCTGTAGGAAATACGCGAATGTATCAACAAAGAACCTTTAACAGCCAAGCAAGCAATTAGCCAAACGAAATATCTTTAAAGTGTGCTCTCATATCTGTATGTATTTATCGAGCCACCCCTTAGAAAATACTCTTAACAAATTAGAGCAGCAGTCCTCATTCTGTTTCTCCAAAGTACCCCGAATACTGGATGGCGGTGAAAGGTTAATAAAAGCGCCATGCTATTTTTCAACCTGGACCGAAGAAGAAAATGAATTCCTTGACAAAACTTCATTTTACGCAGACACTTTCCTTCCACACACACACGCACCTATTTTCTTTTCTATTTAGAACTATGTCGGCTTTCAAATTCAGTCGCCTGGAACGCGAGCCTAAAGTAGAGAATCTTTTCAGTGTGTAAAGAGCTTGGACATCAAAGTTATACTTTGAAATGAATTGCTTGAATAGTGGAGGCAGCCAGTCAAGAGAAAACAGCAACCCCCCCCCCCCCCCAATGACAACAAGTGTTTCAAGTAGGTCGGTTTTCAACAACATTCAACAGATGAAACATTGGTAAATAAAAAAACCAAACACTTTGGGGCACCATACATGTTCTGTCAACCGTCTTTCTCTATTCCCCTGTCTTTTGCCTTGAATTGAATCTCTGTCAATGGCAGGTCCGTTCCCATCGCTTTCTCTGCCTGCCTCTTCTTCTTTTCCCGGATAATGTTCCCTGACGGAAGGTCTTTGTGAGACCTAAGGACTTTGTAATGCGTCCATAAAATTTGCGTTTTTTTGGGAAGTGTTCAACATGCCACTTGGATCCTGTTTCGACTCTCTTCAATAGTGATGCGTTCTTTAAAGGTGATACCAAAAATCTTCAGCGTTGCAGAAACTCCCTCCTCTCTAGTTTTGCAGTTAGCGTCCAAGATTTGCAAGCATACAAGAATGTGGTCATGACCAAGAAGCGTATCAACAAGGTACCGATAAGAAGACACACTTTTCTAACAAGGGCGTAGCTGGTTTGGTAAGGGCCAAGGACCCCAAACAGATGTTTTACACAAAATGTGATTGGTTCGGGCATTTTAAAAAAATTATTGTATCGTTGATAAGAATGATAGTCCTTTATAACTTATTGTTGAATACAGCAATATGAAAACAAAATTAAAATAAACACAATAATAAACTCCATTTTGTTCAAGAGAGCCTTTATGAAAAAAGTTGCCATCTTATAATTCACAGACGTTCCTTATAAAACAAAAAATAGTTACCCCTCCTAAGCCTATTCAAGTGTCTATCTATCCGTGCATGATAATTAGAGACTCTAATAAGTCATTAGTTTTCCTGGCTGATTCAGGCAACCCCTCCATGCTGTAATAACACATGGGAATAAAGAGCCCGAATTTGACCCATCCATATATCCCAGTGGCGCTACAGCCAATGGAGGGCCCTGGCGTCCCTCAGCCCACCCCTCCATTCAGACTTCTCCTGAGTCTTTTGTCTCCATGCCCGAACCCCAATCTGTTGTAGCTCTGCCGCCACATCATCAATCCATCGTATTCGTGATATATGGTAGACTATTTTCGCTCCTCTGTTCTCCGACATTTTTTTCTTTTAAGGAAACCTGCCCAACAGCAGTCTGTTCTTTTTTTTTTTCCCGTCACTAAAGGTGGATCTTCATACCGTGGACATATCTCATGGTTAGTGCTTGTCCGCCACACAGTTTCATCTTGTATAGCACATCAATCGGGGGCTTATAAGAGTTGAGACGTTAATAACATGTACTAATACATATTGATAATATGTTAGTAAATCTAAGGCAAGCACTCAACGAAAGGATGGAGGTAATAATAGACGATGTATTTAATTACAGCTATAAACAAACAGTGAGACATGGACTTCAGCTATCAAGTCACAGGGAGTAATGTTTTAAGGTCTACAAGTCTTAATTAGCACTAGAACAGACCACTGACACACTTCCCAGTGTCGCTCCAGGTCCTCGATACAGTTAACTTAGCCCCAGATAGCTCAGACTCCCTTAACCTGCAGATCCCTACAGCCGGATCTACAACAGTCGTTCCTGTAGAATCAACCGCTCTTCTTCTACTCGTGTTTAACGGTGCTCTGATGCGCACCATCAGTGTCGGCGCGGGAGCGGGGTTACAACAATATTAACCCTTGAGAATACTCAGCAGAATAGATATAACCAACCAGTAATCTGTAAACTATCGGGTGAAGTGTTCAGAGTGTACCGGTATGCGAAGAGAGAGTCGATAATGGGGCAGAACGCATTTTAAAAGAAAAATAAAGCATTTTGTGTCTTCAAATCCCCTATTAGCTTGCAAACTCTTCATGGCTTCTAAAAATTGCAAACTGGAACCTCAACACGGATCTCGAAAACGGCTCTAACGATTTTCCTAGAAATTTGACAGTTTATGTATATCTTTGGGAAAAAATTACGAGCTCATTGGCTACACAGTGAAAACCCTGGTTTGACTGTAATAATATTTCAAACTATAATCATCTTGAAATAAATTTATTCTACTTTCAACACCCGTCAGTGGGAATTCCCGCATGCATATTTAGTAAAGAAGTTCAATAAATCAAGAGACCATCAGAAGCACTTTGCGCACCGTTTCATTAGTTGGACTACTAGAATTATTTGTTTTAATTAATTCAAATGTATATAATACTTATACATTTTGTTGTTTTATCTCTAACTAAATGAAGTATTTTAGTCTTAAGTCTACAATAGTCTTTTAGTCTAGACTACTAGTGCACAGGATAGTACTTTTTGATATTCGGCCGAAGCCTGAACCGGAGTCCTGTAAATAACTGTGTTGCTGAGCATTTTGCAAAATGTTAAATAACATACCTATATTCGTAATAATTGTTTTCCTTTTATTTACCTTATTGCTTTATTTGCTCTGTTAATGATTGATGAATTAAAACTTAATATTATTTATAAACAGATCACAAACTAATCTGTGTAATATGAGACTCTGGACTACTTCTGTAAATGTTCACAACACTGGTTCTATATCACCAATATCCAATTTTCTATACTCTGAGTAGATTTGTACATGAGTATAACCTGATTTGTTTTTCCAGGTGTGGGGAAAGTGGGGCGCTGTTAAAAAAACTATCATTAATTTGCTAACAAGAGCGAAGCGATCGTTTTATTGCGTCTCTGGAGTTTCATAAAGAGAAATGTTTTAAAAACTTATTTGTTATGCTATACTTATACTTATACTACATTATCTTATCTTATCTCATTGGAGTCATTGTGATTTTTTTTTCAACAATTTATTTAGTAACTATGATTGATAATATTTTTTTGTTTACTTGTCCAAATGTCCTTAATATCACGATGACAAAAAGTTTATGAATGAGTTACTGAATGCCTTGACCGTTGAAGTAGGTCACGATACTTGACAGCCTCATTTTGGACGTCATAAGTAGATGTGTAATGTTAGCTACTTGAGGTCTGGTGACTAAGCCATCAATGACAGTGTCAGTAACGTCAAAGATTACGGATTACATATGTTCTCGCAAGGGGGTTAAAGTTCGAGTCTCGAATGGAGCTGAAATGTGTGAGCTAAGGGGTTAAAAGCAGCACCCCAGATACCTCATCCCTCTACACGCACAAAAATAATGAATAAAATTGGCCTATACTTTAAGCATGCTATATAAAGCACTTAAAATACTAATACAGCAACAACAACAGCATCAACAAAAGCAACAATAACAGCAGCAGCAACAACAGCAACAACCACAGCAGCAGCAACAACAGCAACAACCACAGCAGCAGCAACAATCACAGCAGCAGCAGCAGTAACAACTACTATAGCAACAATAACACATTCAATAACAACAGCAACAGCAACAACAACCACAGCAGCAGCAATAAAACAACAACCACAGCAGCAGCAACAACAGAAAAAAACCACAGCAGCAACAACTACTACAGCAACAATAACACATTCAATAACAACAGCAACAGCAACAACAACCACAGCAGCAGCAGTAACAACAACAACTACAGCAGCAGTAACAACAACAACCACAGCAGCAGTAACAAAATAACCACAGCAGCAGTAACAACAACCACAGCAGCAGTAACAACAACAACCACAGCAGCAGCAGCAGTAACAACAACAACTACAGCAACAGTAACAACAACAACTACAGCAACAGTAACAACAACAACTACAGCAACAAGAACAACAACAGCGACAACAACAACAATAAATTCATAAACTAAAACAATAAAAACAATTGTAACAACAAGAAAACAGGCTTGCAATCTTTACATATTTACACTTCAAATAGACATCCAACCCAAGAGCAAATAAAAAAAAGAGGGGAAACTACACAGGCGGTCAAGATTTGGGTTACCAAGTACAAACTTTTCCATAACTGCAATCATCAATTACAATAGCTTAAGGATTAACCCTTTTTTTTTCTACCAGTGCTCAGATCTTGCAGGTTTGAGTCACGCTGGTCTGACGTCAACGTTTGACCATTAAAACTCGCACTAACCTTAAACTCAAAGATAGAGTCCGCTTCTCTTTTGTCTTTTCTAATCATTCGTCTATGAAGTGTCTGCACTTGAGTGTGTACATATATGTGTGTCTTCTGAAGAGACATGGTACACGACCACTGTTACTCATTGGTCGAAAGCGTTGACTATTGCATCTGAGCTCTCTTTCTGACTGCAGTAAGAACATTAAGTGTTAATAAAACTATTTTGTTTAACCCCTTCATCCATTGGTCATTTCTAACCTTAAAACCTATCATTACTGAACAAAGTTAAAATAAATGTGTATGAGGTCGAGGTGTCAGCTTTCAGGCATCGAAAGGGCAATGGTCAATTTTTAAAATTACAAAGCTTATATCAATTCCTTCTGTCTGTGTGTCTGCCTAGTAAAAAGTTTGTACACCTTATTTCTCAGTCAATTAATCTGGATCAAGCTGAAACTTTGCACATGTATTTATTAGTCCACCTTATTTCTCAGTCAATTAATCTGGGATGAAGCTGAAATTTGCAAAAGTATTTTATTTGTCAACCTTACTTCTCAGTCAACTAATCTGGAATGAAGCTGAAACTTTGCCGAACTATTTTATTTGTCAACCTTATTTCTCAGTCAACTAATCTGGGAGTAAGCTGAAACTTTGCACCATTATTTTATTTGTCCACCTTATTTCTCAGTCAACTAATCTGGGAGTACGCTGAAACTTTGCACATGTATTAATTAATCCATTAGTGTTAGTTAATCCACCACCTGTAATATAGAAAAAGGGCAGCTTATTCAGCAAGTGTTGATATATATATTTGACAGTGATTCAGTGGTTCTTCTCCTTAGCTAAGTTTTGCTTTTAAAAAAGATTTTGTAAAAATTTTGTTTGTTTTTTACCCACAAGTAAAAGTAGATTTATTCGGAAGTAACTGTGACTTCTCAGTAGGTACTATTTGAGGACATCAGTTCCTTAAGAATCGTCAAGTGAAAGGTTATTTTATTATTATTTTTTTTTTAAATAAATAGCCAGAATCTTATCTATTTGAAATTATATTCCTTTGTCTTTGATATTTTGTATATATGTAAATATAATGCATGAGGTTACGATACGTATAGATAGAAAATATTTCTCATTAGACATGATAAAAATAAGTGTATAATTATAGTTAAGAATAGTTAAAAAGTCAACGCGATGTTTTACATAGCCAACATATACCATGTAATGTTTAATATATATTTATGTATAGGAGGGCCGAAGAATTTTGGTGATATATTAATTTAGATGTGGGTTTATTCCTGACATATGACGCAATAACACATTTGATGTTTTTTTTGTTATTGCACATGATATGTCTTAACCACAATCAGGAATATATCTAGTTATAATAATAATAATAAGGCTTGTCTTCAAATCCGAAGATTAATGAGGAATAGAGTATTTCCCGTGGCTGTGCAGCCCCAGCTGTGACCTGCATATTTTGCCACATCCAGGGCAAGCATAACCATTGTCCGCAGGTGGTCGATTTAGATTTTCTTTTCGTCGTCTGCGTTTGTCCTCGGCAGCAGATTTTCTGTGTATCCCGCGGCCTTCGTGAGTGACCTCCAGCTGTTTCATTCCGACGCCGCATGCAGCCAGGTGCTCTCTTCTATGTCAGCCAAGGAAATTTGACGCCTAAGCTGGTCTTTGAAGCGTTTCCGTGGGGCGCCTCTGTTACGTCAACCACCTTTTAGCTCACCAAAAAAGACTGCTTTTGGCATACGTTCATCTCCCATACGAGCAGCCCCTTAACGTGGTAGACCACTTCACATATCTAGGTAGTATAGTGTTAAATGACGCCTCACTTTCAAGGGAAGTTGATAACCGTCTGGCCAGGGCTAGAAGCGCTTTTGGACGCCTTCAGGCAAGAGTCTGGAAGAACGAATTGCTCCGCCTGCCTACAAAAATCAATGTCTACCAGGCGGAGGCCTTCGTTACTGTTCTAAACGGCTCTGAGACATGGACACTTGTTACGTATCTAGGCATTGTTACCTAGATACTATTTTTTTTCTTGACCTGTAGGTTGTCTGCCCCTTGTGTAATAAGTTTTTTTATTTTATTTTTCACGGCGAGTCAAGCCACACAGACAGTGACCGGTCCTTGACCTATGTGTGTACCTCTGGTTGAAAGGAGGGTGTTTTTCTTTTCTTCTGTCTCTTTGAAGAGCGTTCTAGATCTGGGTGTTGATGACTTATTCTGTTCTAGAAATTACTAGATTTGTCTTGATATCGACGCGCGGTATATTATATAAAGACCGCCCGTGCAACGTTGACGGACAGACATACGGAGACAGCCGTGAGACAGAATAGCGGAGACATTGCGTGACCCGTGCGTGGTATACCAATTGATCGTGTAAGTTAAGATTTTTCTTTTTTTCAAGGCCTTGCTTGTATTTGTAATTATATTTTCAAACTCTGGTATTGTAATATTTTTACATGCCATTTTTGTAAAAGGGTTTTGGTCAACCCTTCCATTTTGTATTGAGTAAATGTTTTTTTTTCTTGCTTTATGTGATTCAGTTAAAAGTACTATTCGAGTTATATTTTATTAAACCTTAAGTTGATATTTTACCTTCCGATTTCTTGTGTCATTTTTTTTTGTTATTCATAGTAAGTCTTTGATTAAATTCAGACTTAAGATAAGTGACACAACTACCTTTTTCTATTGTCACGTTCCCCTAGGCAAGCCATTTAAAAGTAGAATTCAATTTGTAATACGTGACAAAAGAAGTTTGGGGGCTCGTCCGGGATATTTTTCTGAACCTATTTTCATCTTACTTGAGTAATTTTGTAAAGGCGAAGTTGACTTTAAAAAAAAATCTTTTTGTGTCAAAGAGTCGGAAGTAAAGTATCAATAGTATTGACCAAACTCTCTTAAGGTTTTTTGTTGTACTGATTTTGTACTGTATATTTACATGGTATACATTTTTTTTTGCTTGTAATAGTTGTTAGTTAGTCATGGATATTCAGGTTTTTCTTGCAAATCCCTCTGTGAAAGAGCTTGATGCTTTTACTAGGAAGGAACTGGTCCTTATTTCTAAACATTTAGGGTTAAAAATAAAATCAAATGCCCTTAAACAAGAAATTAGAGATAACATTGTAATCCATTATGTAGACGAGGAAGTATTTTCTGAAGACCTTTTAGAAACCCTTAGACCCGATGAGGGTAAATCAGATTTAGAACTTCAGATAAAATTAAAACAAATGGAAATAGAAGCCCAGAAGGAAATTAAACAAAAAGAATTAGAGCTTGCAGCGGCTACAGAGCAGAAAGAAATAGAAATGAAATTACAAATAGAGTTAAAAAAATTAGAGTTAGCTGCTAATGTAAGACCAGATTCTTCCCCTGCCAGTCATACTGCTGAAGCAACAAAATTTTTGAAAATAATTCCACGCTTTAATGAAGCCACAATTGACAATTATTTTCCACAATTTGAACTTTCTGTGAAAAATTTTAATGTACCTGAAACTTTGTGGCCCACTTTGCTGCAAACAGTTTTGACTGGTAGAGCTGCAGAGGTATTTTGTTCTTTGACCATTGAACAACAAAAAGATTATAATGTTGTTAAGGCCTTAATTCTTAAGGCATATGAACTTGTTCCGGAAGCTTACCGAAAGCAGTTCAGGGATTGTCGCAAATCGGATGGCCAAACCCATGTAGAATTCCTGCGGGAAAAGGAGCGACGCTTTGAGAAATGGCTCACTTCCAGGGAAATCGGCACCGACTTTGCAAAATTCAAGAACCTAATGCTGATGGAAGAGTTCAAGAGTTGTGTGCGGCTGGACGTCCGTACGCATATAGCTGATCGTGGCGAGGAAGATGTGCACAAGGCTGCAGTGTTGGCAGACGATTATATAATATCACATCAATTTGCCAAGTATACGACGGATGTCAAGCCAAAACAAGTCAAACAGCCTGAGTCCACTGCTAGCAACTCCATCAAGAACAGCAGTACAAATGACAGAAAACCTACTACAAGTAAAGCTACTTGTTCCTACTGCAAACGAGAAGGCCATAAAATTGATGATTGCTGGAAATTGAGGAAGAGAAACGAAAAAGCTCCTTCAAAAGTCAGCGCTTGCACAGTACAGTGGTCGTCGAGGTTTACTCCCTCATCATCAAGTCATATCAAGAATACCTCGACACCACCTGTTTCAAATGTATTGACTGTACAAGACTCTCCGAAAATGTCTCCACGATGTTCCAATGACTCAAACAAGAGTTTTTCAAATACATCAAGCCGATGTTCCAATGACTCAAACAAGAGTTTACCTAGTACATCACACCGATGTTCCAATGACTCTATCCAGAGTTCCCATAATACATCACCCCGATGTTCCAATGACTCTATCCAGAGTTCCCATAATACATCATCCCGATGTTCCCATGACTCTATCAAGAGTTCCCATAAGACATCACCCCGATGTTCCAATGACTCCATCAAGAGTTCTCCAAATACATCCAAAAGATGTTCTACTGACTCAAGAAAGAGTTTCTCCACTGCGTCTCCTAGAGATGTCAATGACTCCAGCGAGAGTTCGACCCAAGTCCAGTCTGCATCAACCAAAATTGATGTTTCCTTAGAGGATTTTAAGCCTTTCATTTCGGAAGGATTCGTATCACTACCCGGTGATTCTACAAGTCTACGACCTATCACCATTTTGAGAGACACAGGTGCCTCACAATCGCTACTTTTAGAGGGTATCTTGCCCTTGTCAAAATCATCATCGACTGGGAAGAGCATCCTGTTACGAGGCGTAGAGCTTGGATGTATAGATGTGCCTCTACATCTAATCGACATAAAGTCAAATCTCATTACTGGACCGGTTGTTGTAGGTGTCCGACCAACATTACCATTGGAAGGCATCTCGTTGCTGTTAGGCAATGACTTAGCAGGTGGAAAGGTGATAGCCGAACCCATCGTCACTCAAACACCCGACTTATCTGCCACACCCGAGGAAGACCTAGAGTTATATCCAGCGTGTGCAGTAACAAGGGCAATGAGGTTGAAAGCATCTCAAGAAGAGAACGTTATCAAAGCCAACAGTAACCACGATGATGTGGACTTGAGCACCACATTCTTTGCTTCTCTTGAAGAAGAACCAACGCCAAATTCTGAAAAGCCGGCATCAACTCGAAAACAGTTGATTGAGGACCAAAAGAAGGATCCAGAGCTCGCCAAACTCCGAGAATCCGCAATGACATCACAAGAGGCAGAGCTAGCATCAACGTGCTACTACATCCAAGATGATATGCTCTTCAGGAAATGGAAACCTCCAGACGCATCCAACGAAGAAGAATGGAGAATATGCCATCAAATCGTGTTACCAGAAAGATACCGAGCGTACATCATGAATCTGGCTCATGACACACCAATGTCAGGTCATCTCGGCATCCACAAGACATACCACAAGATTATGTCACACTTCTTCTGGCCACGTTTGAAGAAAGATGTCATCCAGTACTGTCGATCCTGTCATGCCTGTCAGATGGTTGGCAAGCCAAATCAAAAGATCCCTGTTGCTCCTCTGAAGCCGATTCCAGCCTTTGAAGAACCTTTCAGCAGAGTACTTATTGACTGTGTTGGTCCTCTCCCAAGGACAAAAGCTGGCAACCAATACCTGTTGACCATTATGTGTGCTTCAACTCGTTTTCCTGAGGCTATTCCTCTAAGGAACATAAAAGCATCAAACATTGTAAAGGCCTTAATCAAGTTCTTTACTCTATTTGGTCTACCAAAGTCCATCCAATCGGACCAAGGAACGAATTTCACGGCCAATCTTTTCAAGCAAGTCATGACTCAGTTGGGCATCAAACACTGCATGTCGAGTGCGTATCATGCCGAGTCGCAAGGCGCTCTTGAGCGATTCCATCAGACTCTCAAGAACATGATCCGAACCTATTGCTTTGAGCACGAAAAAGACTGGGACGAAGGAATCCACATGCTGCTGTTTGCAACCCGTGAATCCGTCCAGGAATCGTTGGGATTCAGCCCTTTTGACTTAGTCTTTGGCCATTCGGTGCGCGGTCCCTTGAAATGTATAAAAGAGACTTTGTTGTCACCAACAGCCACTGAAGGACTTTTAGACTATGTAAGTAAGTTTAAAACTAGACTTTATGATGCTTGTGTTCTGGCCAAAAATAATTTACAAAACACCCAATCCAGCATGAAACGCTGGTATGATAGAAAGGCCCGTGTTAGAGAATTTTCTCCCGGGGATAAGGTGCTTGTATTTTTGCCCATACCAGGTCAACCCTTGCAAGCCAGATACTTTGGTCCCTATGAAATTGAGACCAAAATTAGTGACCTCAATTACACAATCAAAACTCCTGACCGTAGGAAAAAGACTCAGCTATGTCATATAAACATGCTGAAGCCTTATGTATCTCGGCCAGATCACTCAGAGAAGAGTAATTGTGTTTTAAATACAGTCAAAAGTTGTTCAAATAGCCATGTTTCTCCTATTGATGATGATATTGTAAAGGAGAAATTTGGACAATACAAAATACCTAATTCTTTTGTATTACAGAATTTGGATGTAAAACTGTCTCATCTGTCTTCGACAGAAAGGCCAGTTATCATGAAACTCATTAATGAATTTAATGACATTTTTTCTGATGTACCAAAACAGACTAATGTTATAATGCAGGATGTAGATGTTGGCGAGGCTACTCCAGTCAAGCAGCATCCTTACAGGGTTAACCCTGAAAAACTTGCCATACTTAGGTCAGAAATCAAGTATATGCTTGAAAATAACCTCATTGAACCAAGTTCCAGTAGCTGGAGCTCCCCATGTGTCTTGATACCTAAACAGGACAAGACTTATCGTTTTTGTACAGACTACCGTAAGGTAAATGCTGTAACAAAGACCGATTCTTTTCCTATCCCTAGGGTAGACGATCTCATAGATCGTATTGGTGAAGCTAAGTACATCACCAAAATAGACCTACTTTCAGGTTATTGGCAGGTTCCCCTGACTGATAGGGCAAAGGAAATCTCCGCCTTTGTCACCCCTGATGGTCTGTACCAATACAAAGTGATGCCATTTGGCATGAAGAATGCTCCTGCCACTTTCCAGAGAATGATAAATGCCCTGCTTGCTGACATGGAGAATTGCCACGCATACATAGACGATGTAGTAATTTTTAGCCAAGATTTTTCTAGCCATTGTAAACAACTGCATTGTCTTTTTACTAAACTTTTACATGCAAAAATTACTGTAATCCTGAGTAAGAGTGATTTTTGCCAGGCTTCCATCCAATACTTAGGCCATATTGTAGGACAAGGCCAGGTGAAACCTGTAATGGCCAAAGTAGAAGCTATCCAAGCTTTCCCTATTCCTGCTGATCGGAAACAACTCCGAAGATTTTTGGGAATGTCTGGATATTATAGAAAATTTTGCGAAAATTTTTCTGTCATTGCCAGTCCTTTAACAAACCTCCTGAGAAAGAACGTCCGATTTACTTGGACGGATGAATGTCAGAAAGCCTTTAACCAAATTAAGCAGATATTATCTAGCTCCCCCATTTTGATGGCTCCTGACTTCGGAAAACCTTTTAGGTTAGCTATTGACGCCAGTGACACAGGTGTTGGGTCAGTCCTTTACCAAGAAGATAATTTCCAAGTAGAGCACCCTATTTGTTTCTTTTCCAAGAAATTTAATAGACATCAAAGAAGTTATTCTACTGTGGAAAAAGAATGTCTTGGGTTGATTCTTTCTATACAACACTTTGATTTTTATATCAGTGGGTCCAGATGGCCACTGGTTGTATTTACTGACCACAATCCCCTTACATTTATCCACAAAATGTCTGGCAAGAATCAACGACTTCTCAGGTGGAGTTTATTTTTACAAGAGTACAACCTAGATCTTAGACACATAAAAGGCAGCGAAAATGTTATCGCCGATGCCTTATCTAGATTGTAAAAAGTATTTTGATGTATATTTTTTTTATATATATCATGATAAATACATTCTGTAATGTAAATATCATTTTTGTAATTATTCTAAAAAGATTTCCATTTCGTGGAAATGTAAACTTTTTATTTTTAGGAGGTAGGTGTTACGTATCTAGGCATTGTTACCTAGATACTATTTTTTTTCTTGACCTGTAGGTTGTCTGCCCCTTGTGTAATAAGTTTTTTTATTTTATTTTTCACGGCGAGTCAAGCCACACAGACAGTGACCGGTCCTTGACCTATGTGTGTACCTCTGGTTGAAAGGAGGGTGTTTTTTTTTTCTTCTGTCTCTTTGAAGAGCGTTCTAGATCTGGGTGTTGATGACTTATTCTGTTCTAGAAATTACTAGATTTGTCTTGATATCGACGCGCGGTATATTATATAAAGACCGCCCGTGTAACGTTGACGGACAGACATACGGAGACAGCCGTGAGACAGAATAGCGGAGACATTGCGTGACCCGTGCGTGGTATACCAATTGATCGTGTAAGTTAAGATTTTTCTTTTTTTCAAGGCCTTGCTTGTATTTGTAATTATATTTTCAAACTCTGGTATTGTAATATTTTTACATGCCATTTTTGTAAAAGGGTTTTGGTCAACCCTTCCATTTTGTATTGAGTAAATGTTTTTTTTTCTTGCTTTATGTGATTCAGTTAAAAGTACTATTCGAGTTATATTTTATTAAACCTTAAGTTGATATTTTACCTTCCGATTTCTTGTGTCATTTTTTTTTGTTATTCATAGTAAGTCTTTGATTAAATTCAGACTTAAGATAAGTGACACAACTACCTTTTTCTATTGTCACGTTCCCCTAGGCAAGCCATTTAAAAGTAGAATTCAATTTGTAATACGTGACACACTATATAAAAAACAACTAAGACTTCTTGAGCGCTTTCACCAAAGACGCTTGCGCTCCATCATGGACATACGGTGGCAGGACCGCACTACAATCAGCGATTTCCTCGCGAACGGACAGTATAGAGGGACTTCTTATGGTCCGACAACTACGCTTGGCAGGGCACGTATCTAGTTATAATCCTTGATCTTAACCCACAATCAGGAATATATCTATTTATCCCCCTTGATCTTAACCACAATCAGGAATATATCTAGTTATTGCCCTTGATCTTATCCACAATCAGGAATATATCTGGTTATAATTATAGCCTTTGATCGGCCTTTACCACAATCAGGTATATATCTAATGATGATCCTAAAGCCATTTCTTTAGCTACAATAAGGTATCTATCTTTTTGCGACTCTTTACGACAATCAGGTATTACAGTAAAAGTTGTCATGTACACGTAGGCCTACCGTATACTAATGCTGTGATTCTATTTCATTCATCCCTTGTTTATACATACAAATTAGCTTTACAGTGTTCTGATTTATAAATCTTTATTTTATTTTATAAAGCTTATATCAACTCACTCTGTTGTCTGTTTGTCTATCTAGTAAAAAGCTTGTACACGTTATTTCTCCCACAACCAGTCTCGGATAAAGCTGAAATTTTGCTCAATTATTTCTTTTACATGACAACACAAGAGTGAATAAAAAAATATTAACTAATTAGCTAATTAACTTTTGGTAAGTTATTTATTTTGTTAGGTATCTTGAACAATGGAAAGAAATCGTACTTGACAGATTTGGTGGTATAAGTTGAATTAGTCCCTTTGAGGAATCTTGAGCCCTGAGTGAACATTTTGTATGCATTTAAAAAACGATCATGTAAACATTCACCAAGATACCCCCTTCTTCCCTTCGTCCACAATTGGTCTAGACAAGTGATCGGATCAGAGCGCATCGAAAAAAACAACAACAGCTAAACAAAACAATTGGTAAAAATATTTCTACAGCACAGATTTATGTGTCTAGGTCAGTCATACATATAATAACATAACTGATCCAAACTAATTGATACAATTGCACTTAATAATAAGTTTGTTTTTCTTTTTAAAGTATTTCTAAAAACTATTTTTATTGTTTTAAATATTCATTTTATGAAAAAGTTTCGAACAGAGCCTATTAACACAAACTCTTTGGGACCTCATTTGTAACGAATAGCCCTCGTTTCGTTGTTCTAATTTACATACAAAGATGAAGTCGTTAGGCGTGGATCTTGTCCTTCAATGTTAAGTGAAAAATGCCGTGAGAAATATAACCAGGATATTAGATTCACGTCATGAATGAAATCTGAGTCATTGCAGATTGTTACGAAGCCACTTGAGACCAACAAAGGGAGGCACTGTCTTAGAGACATTATATAAACCAAAAAGTTAGATTTGCAATGAAGACATTAATATCCATTACTTCTATAGCCTACACATTCGACTATAGATAAAAAAAAGTTCTTAAAGGAGTTTTGTCTAGCTTGACAACTCTGAAATTTTTAAAGTGGATGAAACTGGCGCAAAAAATGATCGTAGATTTAAAGTCTCAAGTTCTACTACATCTTATATTGGTAAGTCAAGTGTGTGTTAGGCTTTTAAAATTTTAGCGACAGAGTATGTTAATGCTACGAAAGTTAATCCCCAAGGGGCAATGGAAAGCTGACATTTGTTAATTTTAAGAAGACGCAGAATTGTGATGTCGTGACAATTATTACTTAACTGACATTGGCATGTCTTTTGTTAATATACTAATAGTAATCAGTATTAGATTCCGAAGATTAAGGTTGAGTGCATTGGTTTAAATGACTATGCAGACCCAAATGCGATATAAATATACTGATACATTCAGGATAAAATCTAAGTCACAGCCTTCAGTTTTATTTGGTTTTGGTGTAGGTGATGGTGGTGGTTCAACCATCATAATCATTTTTTTTATTCATGTATTGTCTATACCGATAAATAATTGACCAAAGTTTCAACTTGATCCTTGAATAGATTTGGGAAAAAATAACGTGTCTAAACATTTTACCAGATAGACAAACGCAAGGAGCGAATTGATATAAGCTTGTAAGAAGATCTGTGTATAGAGTTGCATATATTGTTGCAATTTTCAGCTCTTCTCATTTATCGGCTAAGGAAACATTTACTTTCAACTTCCTCAAAAAAATGTCTTTCTGGACCTTTAGAAAAATTAATGCTACCTTCGATTTTCTTTATATTTTTTGTTTTAAATTTCAGCTGACGTCCCAACTGTTTCCGGTTTCGTGTAGATCTATAGATGAACTGATTGTCTTGGCATCCGAGTCAAGTGACTTCTATCTCCATGATATAGAGTCGGGGATGGTCATGCGTGAACTAGATATGGTATTGACCAAAGATCAATACAATGCCTTGTATGTAAGTATATCTGTGCATTCATGTGAGTTCTTATCTATACACTGAGTAGAGTAAGTTTTTTTTTAAATAGTTTTTCTATTGGTAGATCTATGCCTTATGTTGCATTCGTGTTGTATGCTGTAAAGATGTTATAAAATATATTTCATGTTCCTTTAGGAGGCGCGGCGCCTGAGCGGTAAAGCGCTGAACTACGGAACCGGGTGTCCGGGGTTCGAATCCTGGTGAAGACTGGGATTTTTCATTTCATGATATTCAGGCGCCTCTGACTCCACCCAGCTCTAATGGGTACCTGACGATAGTTGGGGAAAGTAAATACAGTTGGCCATTGTGCTGGCCACATGACACCCTCGTTAACCGTAGGCCACAGAATCAGATGAACTTTACATCCCTAACCACAATGTCTGAAAGGGGAACTTTGCTTTTTTTTATTTATGTTCCTTTAGTTTGTATTTATTATGCCTTTAATTTTATTGAGCATTGATCCAAAGCATAAAGCGAAGAGTGCTGGTGATACATCTGCATGAGGGTATCTACATCAAGTTCCGTACTGGAAGCAGTGTATTTAGCTTTCTAGCTTTACTAAAAATTAAAGAGATGATTGTAACTGAGCGTCTTTATGCAGAGGATTGTACACAACGCATGAGTTTCAACTTGCCGTCACTTAATTAGCAGATGCTTACATATCTTGGTCTCTGGGATTCTATACATATACACATTCAGTTGTGTATCAAACCACCTTTTTTTAAAGCTTTGGCTACGCCCTTTATAGCATTGAACAAATGCATATAGGCCATGAGCATCATGAACGCTCCTGGCCTAGCAGTCGTCTCTGGCGCCAATAGTTCTCGCTATAAAATCAAATTTGAAATTAACTTTGCGACCCATTATTACTAAGTATAATTGAAAACTTTGAAGTCGTATGCTTGTTCTGCGTATTAATGGGTTTTTAGAAATGACAATATTTGTGTTTCTTTAATTCCCAGGAATCCAGTTCTGCCAGTGGTGAGCAGAAGGTAAAGAGATGGAAAAGAAAGGCTATAAGGGACCAGGTTTACCGATGGCCCAAGAAAGAGATACCTTACGAAATTGTTTCCAACAGATTCAGCACCAGTGACTTGAGGGAGATCAATGCTGCCATCGATGAGTGGCAGAACTACACATGTATCGCCTTCAGAAGGGCCACAAGATCAGACAGTAACTATATCAGAATAGACAACGGGAACGGGTGTTCTTCCAACGTAGGAATGGTTCAAGGGCCCCAGACCCTTCACCTAGCTCGCGCGTGTAGGGTTAAAGGTATAATTATACATGAGCTAGGACACGCCAGTGGTTTCTTTCACGAGCAGAACCGCCCCGACAGGGACAACCACGTGACTATTCTTATGCAGAACATTCCGCAGAATGCATTAAGGGAATTCGTGAAGTACCCGGCCAATGTTGTAAATACGTACGGGGTACCTTACGACTACAGTAGCGTGATGCACTACGGGGGCCAAGCCTTTTCCAACAATGAGGGACTTACCATCCAGACAAAGGACCCGAGGTACCAGAACGTCATAGGAAACCGAGAAAGTCTTAGCTTCAATGACATCAAGCTGGCCAACCTTATGTACAAGTGCCACGACCGCTGCGGCAACATCCAGTGCCCACAACAGGGGTTCGTGGGCAAAGACTGCAGATGTTGGTGTCCCGGAAGTCCTGTTCAGCTCTGCGCGAAAACTGGAACCGTGCAGACAACACCCAAGCCTGTGACTCGAGCTACCTCTCCAGCCCCAGCTTGCAGCGACATGAACACCCGCTGTCAGAGCTGGGCAAAGGCCGGTTACTGCAATAGAATCTCTTACATCAACATGTACTGCAGAGCCTCCTGTGGAAATTGTCGGACCAGCACCAGACCAACGCCCGTCTGTAAGGACGCGAGCGACAAATGTGCAGGCTACAAAAAGCTAGGCTATTGTACCGCCGGCATCTACAAGACTTATGTGAGGTCCATGTGCCCGTCGACCTGCAAAACATGCGACAAACAGTCGAAGTCAAAACCTAGATTTGAATCGTAGATGCCATCGATTCTAATTTAAAGACCAAACTAATCAGTTTGTTACATTAGGGGAGAGCTTATCTTAGCTTAAAATCCGTTAATGTAGAAATCAAACCAAAATTGTACATATCACTTGGATCTTCTGATTCTCTAAAATTTGTAAAATTAAAGTCAAATAATGAACACTGTGTGCATTTTATATTTCATTCCACGAATCCACCCTTTTGGTATTTGTCATGACTTAGAATTATAGGTTATGGATGAATTACATTTGTATAGTATTATCTGATATAAACTTTGCGTATGTAAATTAAGAGTGAGTCTGGTGTGAATGTTGTCAGGGGCAGGTATGGCGAGAGTGATTGTGTTATTTCTTTGTACTATTTGAGTATGAAAGAGTTATATCCCTTTGTTTATTTCTTCTCTTTCCCCCCCCCCCCTCCCCCAAGGCATGAATGTGAACAGTATACATGTGATGTCTTTGAAAGGGAGTTTCCCTTGGCTTTAGAGTGAATTGGTAGTTCGTTAGTTGTCTGATGTTCCTGGACTGGTATTCATGGATATATATGTTTATAAGTTGATGGACTGGTGTATTTGTATTATTCATATCTATTGAGATATTTCATTGTGTGCTTAATAGTTTATTAAAGTATTACTATTCATTCAAACTGGAGTTAGAGTTGAAGCAAATTAAGTATTGATTGTTCCTATTTGTGTAACAAGTATTCGTATAGCAAGTACTAATTAATTGAGTATTGAGTATTCATACCCCCTAACGAGCATAAGGAGCCAAGTCAAAAGACACAAGACAAACCAAGAAACCGAACCCTGACAAATGTATATATATATACCAACATATTCAGCACCAGTGATATAAGGGAGATCAATGCTGCCCTCGCAGAGTGGCAGAACTAAACATGTATCACCTTTAGAAGGGCCACCAGATCAGACAGAAACTGCATCATATATTTATAATTATAATTTTTTGTTTGGTGTAATGCACAAATTGTAAGACAAATTTCCTTATGGACAATAAAGATTATTATTATTATTATTATTATTGCATATCAATATTTGAGTTATTATTATTTTCACAAAAGCGTATGTCAATTCCCTCTGTTTGGTAAAAGTTTATACACGCTATGTCTCCCACATTCAGTCTTGCGAAATTTCGTACAATTATTTCTAGTACCTGACTAAATAGGAATCAATAAAAAAAATTAACCAATTAGTTAATTAACTATTGGTAATTTTTGTTTCGGATATCGAACAAGGGATAGAAATCGTACTTGACTGAATTCGTGTTATGAAACAACAACGATCGCTTAACAATAAAAACATTTAAAACTAAAACATAAATATATAATGAGTGTTAATATACAAAGTATTTACAAATGCGAATAATAATTTCATACATTAGTAGCTTTGCAAAAGTAACACATCTCACGCATGCACTTGCACACTTAATTTCGGCCCTCCAAGGCCCAGTAACTCAAACTACTACTACAAGGGGATGCAAGGCTATACACTATTCAAGGCTTACTTGACCTGCCCAATACCTGGCTCAGTCACGGCTCCATAGGCGTAAACAATACAGCCCCAGGATACATAAGCCTAGACAAAACGATGCCGCTATATCAAGAGCCTTCAAGATCTACACACGTACCTGAATATCGAACCTGATTAATACATGTATGTAGAAGGTACAATTTATAATATTCCTATGATAGGCCTTTAGATCTAGTGTTAGAGCGCAGTGCGAACATTTTCCTGAATATCAATTGATTAAGCTATCTGATGAATCGGGCCAACAAGTGTAAATAACCAAAGACGTAAAGTCCGTTCAAGATAAATATTTCCTAGTTCTGTAGCCAAATTTAAATTTATTCCATTTTATACTTTGAAAAATTCTAACGGTAAACTAGAGTTTTTTCCCAGTGTGACCAACGAGCTAGTAATATTTTTCACAACGACAAACATCAACTGTTAAATGGTTAGAAAAATCGTTAGAGCTGTTTTCGAGATCCGTGTAGTGTTTTTGAGTCCAACCATTTAGACGTTTCCATGCAGGTACGAGTTGACTAGAGGTAGTGCTAAGACAAAAAAAAGATACGAAAAACAACAACAAACTTTTTTGTTGAAATAACAAAGCTTATATAAGGGAAAGAATCGCACATTTACAGCCATATTTATCAATTCCTTAATATTTATTTCCCTTTTTCTTAATCGAATTTTTAAAATGAACTATCACGAATTAATAAGCTGAAATTTGGCAACATTATTTCTTTAACTGACAAAAGAATCAGTAAAAAAAAGTTAACCAATTCGTTTATTCACTAGTGGTAATTAATTATTTTGTTTTGGTATCGAACAAGGGAAAAAAATTGCACTTAACATTTAAATCAAAAGGTTAGAATATGTATCTAGTAATTGTATATTTTTCAATATATAAAGGTAAATGAACTTCGAGCATTTAATATTGAATGGTGTCCCACATTTGATACTGGCAAGTATTACATTAAATATATTTATATTATAACTTTTGAGTATAAGATATTCTTCTATCTATCTAGCTGTCAAGTGATACTTTGAAATGAATTGGTGGAGTGGTCTAGGAAGCCAGTCAAAAGAAAGGAGCATCCCAACATCCTAAGTGTTTGACGGCTGTCAGTTTTTCAACGATAATCTGCAGACCAAACAGTTTGACATTATTTAATTGGAGATGAAACAATGAGCTAAGAGGGGCGCACTTGGTTTGGTAAAGGCCCAACCCAAATAAGTATTAGGCTACATTTAAATGTGATTCAGCTATTTAGTAGGCATTATTGGTAAAGTATACTAGTCCTTTATAATTTATTGTTGAATACAGCATTGTATAAAAAACAAGTACATTAAAACAAAGATGTGGTTTTTTTTTACAGCAAAGATTATGAGAGAGCACTGTCCAATGGCATCTACCACTCTCGCTATTGTAAGATTTATCTCCCTTTATACATTTAAAACAAAATTAATTAATTATCACTAATTGATTAAATAATTGGATAATTCTTCTATCTGTTTCATCTGATTTCCTAGTTTTGTAGTTTACATGTTTAAACTAAGTGAGGATTTCCGAAAGGCTTTTAGGTGTCCAATGTCCTTTACGTTACGAGGGTTCTGAACTAAATGAACTACCTAAAGGCTAGACAAGGGGTCTCAAACACGTGTCCCGCGGGCCACATGTGGCCCGCGAAACTATTTTGTGTGGCCCGCGACCACGTCCGCGAATTTAAAATAAAATAGATAAAATTTACAATGACCACATATAAGCCGTGAAAGGATTTACAACTGCACAAATCAGTAAATGAGGTGTCACTGTCGCTCACCGACCGCTTAGGCTTTCAGCTGGGTGAACGGTGGCCTGATTCTTACCGCTGGCCGATAGCGGCTAGAATCTGACCACCATTATATCACTGCTCCGACTAGCGAAACAGGAGAAAGAAAGGGAGATGGGGAGTGTGACAAGAGGGACAATAAGGGTGGCTACCTTTATTTTTTTATTAGAGTTAGCCCCCTTTATTACTTGATTTAAGTCCCTGTCAACCGTTTACACTCGCCACTTCCTCTTCAGTCTCTGAGCTGACCACTGTACATTATTGTGAACTAAATCTCCATAATGTTTATATGATAGTTTTGATGTTCTGCTCTGACTGTGTTAATCAAGAGGAGTGTGCCACATTATGGGAATGTATCTTTCACTAACGAGCTAAGTAGACTTCATTTATTTGTTGTTAATAAGTTGGTTTATGTAAATATTATGTCTACTTAGTCTCTTATCCTTTCCTGTATGTGTTCTTTTTATAAGGACCAGATTTGGGGCGTATGTAAAAGACCAAATTTTGCCTTGAGAAGAGACAGTTGTGTATCTCATTGACTATTTTGATTCCTGTATTATAGTATTGTTATCCATTTTTTTTTTATACTGAGATACTATTGGGCCTCGGTGATGGCAGTTCTATGATTATGTTGAACTGAACCGGCCCTACTATTTTGACTTTTTCTTCATTATTTGACTTGCCTTTGTTGGCCATTATATCCATTTTCTTTGAATTATTTTTCTTTTGTTCTTAATAAACTCTTTATTAGTTGTAATGAAATCTCAAAGTTATTACTTGTATGTCTTAGTAAGTTATATATCTAGAGGTTATAATTAATAGCCTGGGTAGTCTAATTTGGGACCACAAAATATCACTAGACTAACTTGCCAGTACAGCAGAAGTCACTGGTCTTATGACCTATTCTATTACTAGGTCACAGGGAGGAATGGGGTACATGTGTCAAGATTCTTTGAAGGCAAGCTTTATTGTTAGCGAGATGATAGCAAAGTCATCACAACCATTCACTGAAGGCCATTTTGTAAAAGAGTGTATGCAACAGGCGTGTAAAATTATCTGCCCCGAGAAAAAGAAGCCCTTCGAAGGCATAAGTTTGTCTGCGAACACAGTTGCAAGCAGGATCACCGAGTCAGCGACAAATGTTCAACAGTAACTGAGTGCCGCTGCAAAAGACTTTGTAGCATATTCCATTGCACTGGACGAGTCTACTGGTGTAACAGACACCGCATACTGTGCCGTATTCAGTCGTGGGGTCGACGAAAACTTGAACATTGTTGAAGAGCTATTGGACTTACTAGCAATGAAAGGAACGACGATTGGTCGCGACGTGTTTCAAGAACTGGAAGCTTGTATTGACAGGTGTGTGGACTACCGTGGGAAAAACTTGTTGCAGTAGCTACGGATGGTGCACCAGCAATGTGTTCAGAGATGGTTGATGTTGTTGGATTAATGGTAGAGAAACGGAATCAGCTCAGCTTGGCGGGACCTTTTGCAGCCATACATTGCATTCTGCACCAAGAAGCACTCTGTGGCAAAAGTCTGCAAATGAAGAACGTGATGGATGTTGTCGTAAAGACGGTGAATTTCATACGTGCACGGGGTCTCAACCACAGACAGTTTGTGTCATTTCTAGCTGATTTAGAAACGGAATACGGAGAGTTGCTGTATCATACGGAAGTCAGATGGTTGAGTCGTGGAAAAGTGCTGCAGAGATTTTTTGAACTGAGACGGGAAATAGCATTGCTCATGGCAATGAAAGACAGAGACATACCTCAGCTCAGTGACCTAATGTTTTTGTTGGATCTTTCTTTTCTTACTGACATAACGCAACATCTCAATGCAATCAATTCACAACTACAGGGCACAAAGCAGCTGATTACCGTGATGTTTGATTCATTCAGATGCAAGCTGACTTTGTGGGCCACTCAGCTGGCAGATGGAAACCTGGCTCATTTCTCTTTTCTACAGAGTATAACGGTTGAACTACAGCGCCTGAAAGACTACGTAGACATCCTCTTCAGACTACTTGAAGATTTTGAACACCGCTTTCAGCAATTCACTGCTCTCGAACCACAGTTTTTCCTTGTTGCCACTCCATTCGCAGTTGACGTGAAAAACGTTCCAGTGGAAGTCCAGATGGGACTACTGGACCTGCAGTGTGACACTGTTCTGAAGCAAAAATACGCTGATGTTGGCGTTCCAGATTTCTACCAGTTTCATCCCAGAGAGAAGTTTCCAAACTTATTTTACAAAAAAGCTGCTAGAATTCTTGCGATGTTTGGGAGTACTTAGGTTTGTGAACAGTTTTTCTCCAGGATGAAGATCAACAAAACGGCATTACGATCACGACTGACTGATGAGCATCTGAGAGCAACCTTGCGGCTTGCCACTACACGCGACTTCAGGCCTAACGTCGATGGTCTGGTCTCTGTCAAACGCTCTCAGCTGAGTGGACAGAAACATGAGTGACGAGCCATCTGCAGTAGGCCTAGTAATTATAGTTTTTGTTTGTTGGGGAGGGGGGAACTACAGTTTCTGCTTTTTTTTTATTAGTGACAGAGGCAAGGTCAATTTATTTTAGTAAACTAAACTGCCTGTGCATTTATAAACTACAATAAATGTAACTAATAATTATATAAAAACTTTATTTTAGCATTTAACTGCAGTGACTGTAGTGTTTGTAAAATTTAATAAAAAAACATTCTCTTTTCATGGTGTGGCCCGCTGACTGATTGTTACTTTCCACTGTGGCCCACATGTGCTGGTATGAGTTTGAGACCCCTGGGCTAGACCGATATGTAGGTCATTTCAGTTGATAGCCTGGTTCCTGGACAACATAAATATATTGTAATGTCAGCAATTTGTAGTCACGTGACTAAGACATCAATGACAGTGACCTTAAAGTCACGCGAAGAAAGGCTAAGTGCTTTAATGGTTCTCAGAAAAAATGCTCACGCTACTTCCGCCACAACGAAACGTCAGCACCGCAACAACAACAGCCACAATAACACATTTAACAGTGAAAGTAACAACAGCAGTAACAAATACATCAATACCATGATAGACAGCATAACATTAACAACATCAACAGACTAATAACATTAGCGAAAACATCAACAACATCAACATTAACAACATCAACAGCATCAATAACATCTGCAACCACGTCATCATTATCATCACAATATCAACAACAACATGATACCAACATTATAAACAACATTAACATCACCAACATCATCATCACATCATCGTCGAAACATCATGATAAAATCATAATGACAATATGAGCAGCATCATACCAACATCATCATAACATCATCGCCAACGTCATCTTCACATCATCATCAAATCATCAGCAACAATAGCATCATTAACGGCATAATAACACCATCAGCAACATCATCCTAACCAAAATCTTACACATCAAAAACAACACCATCAACACCAATAAAATCACCATAACAGTCAACACCAATCTCTAAAATACTACATACTCTCGTTGTCCAACTCAAGAGAAAATATAAGAAGAGGGGAAACTTCACATGTTTTTGCTCTGTCAGGCTTTGCGTTGTCAAGTACAGACATTTCTTTAATTGAAATCCTCATTTTTTGTTCACCAGTATTTTTTTCCGCGGGGGCGCGGTGGCTGAATAGTTAAGCACTAAGATTCGGAGCCTGGGGACTGGGTTCGAATCTCGTAGATAACTGAGATTTTGAATTTCGGGATTTTTTAGGGCGCCCCTAAGGCAACCCAACTCTAATAGGTACCTGATGGTGCAAGTAAACACGGTTGGTCGTTGTGCTGGCCACATGACAACCTGCTCGTTAACCGTTGGTCAAAATAAACAGATGACCTTAACATCATCTTCCCTATAGATCGCAAGGTCCAAAATGGGACCTTTACTACTCTCAAGTTTGAGATACTCTGGTATTGACGTTAATGTAAAGCTCATACTTGACTCTTATCAAAGGATGGGTGGTTTCCCTTGTCCTTACATCCTCTTCAATCTAACCACGAGTGTACTCTGGAGTCTGCATGTATTAATGCGGTGTTTCTCAAACTGTGGTACCCGGATCCTCAGTGGTCCGCGAGACGATCTAAGAAGGTCCTAAAAAAGATAAAAATTGTATAGTTTTTAATAACTTTCTCGGTAAAAGCCAGTTTATCTAATGGGATAATTTGAAAAACAATCAACTCGCCTTTCACTTCTGTTTAATATCTCTATTACGAACTATTTTATGACATAAACCAAAGAATGGAAGACATTGTTCACTTTGATATTCTTGACTGGGTATTGAACCCTTATGTTTGTGGACAGACAAGGATCTCAGTCACAGATGAGTCCATACTAATGCAGGAGCCGCTTTTTGAAAGATACACAAACGAGGAACTTGAACCAATGTTTGAACAAGATACTAGGGGCGTAGCTAGGAAATTTCCATGATTTAGGGGCCCGGGGGGGGGGGGGGGTTGATCTCTTTTAGGGCCCCTGTATTTTGCATAATATTTAATATTTAATGTAAAAAACAATCCTTTTTGGGCCCTCCTCAAGTGGGGGCCCGGGGGGGGGATTTTTAAATATCTTCTCCCTCCCCACCCTAGCTACTCCACTGAAGGATACCACAAATTCTGGTTAGGAAAACATATTCCGATTCTATATCCTGCATTATGGGTCTTTGGAGGCCCCGTACCTGAGCGGTAAAGCGCTTGTCTTCCGAACCGGGTTTCGGGGTTTGAATGCTGGTGAAGACTGTGATTTTTCGTTTTGGGATATTTGGGCGCCTCTGTGTCCACTCATCTCTAATGGGTACCTGAAATTAAGTGGGGAAAACTAAAGGCCACATGACACCGTTGGCCACAGACCACCAGGTCTGAAAGGGGAACTTTACTTTACTTCATTATGGGTTAATGTAAGGGAGTTATTGGCTTCCATGTGCATTTCCCATCCATCCCAATGCGCTACAGCCCATGAAGGGCTCTGGCCTGCTTCAACACATCCTTCCATTCAGATCTCTCCTGGGCCTTTCGTCTCCACGCCCTGACCCCAAGCTGCTTCAGATCTGCTTCTACATCATCAATCCATCGCATTCGGGGTCTGCCTTTGGGTCGCCTGGTTTTTAGTTTTTGCCTGTATATGATTTTCGCCCTCTATTGTCTGACATTCTTTCAAGGTGACCTGCCCAACGTAGTCTGTTCTTTTTTATTTCGTTCACTATTGGTGATATTGATATATCTCATGGTTAGTGCGTGTCCTCCACCCTTTTTCATCCTGTATGGCACCATAGATTTTCCTAAGAATTTTTCGTTCCCACGAATTAAGTGCATATCCCTTACTGATAATATATTTGCAGTGCTAGCGGCTAAACTTGGTTATCACGTCCATACCATACTTTGGTGTTATGAAGTTGTTTTCTTAAAAATCGGAACATAATATTAACGATAATGAGTTTTTGTAACGTACTAGCTAGAAAATTAAATGTACTGTAAAAGAGAAGTGAGATATTACATACATAGTTTTTCATAAAAAATCCGGAACAACCTATTGTCGTAAATGTGAAGATTATTTTTTTTATTAATTAGAAGAGGGATTTCAAACAGTCATTTGGCGTTAGTAGATTTTTCGTTTAAAATGCGAACATTTTAGCAACGATTTGTAAGAAAATTTAAGTAATGTAGGTCTATTTCTTTTCAAAACGAAATCAATAACATTCTTTATCGATTAAAAAACTTTCGTTATGTTTCAACAAAAAAATTAAATGTAAAATAAGTCTAAAAAGTGATTTTCAATAATCGTTTCTAGTAAATAGCTTTCTTATTTTAGAATCCTGAACAACCTATTGTCGATATTTTCGAAAAAATAAAGTCATTTGACATAAATTTGTTTTAAGATGAAAATAAGAAACAATTTGATATCGATAATTAAACTATAGTTACGTATTGTTAAAAAATATAAGTGTAATATTAGTCAATTATGCGATTTGAAACAATCATTTGACATAATTTAATATTTATAAAACAATACCGAACAACTTTATAGTTAATGAAATATAAGTCAGTATAGAAATTTTGATTTAGCATTTATATGCTATTTACATTAAAAAAAACCGGAACAACAAATGTGTTTTTGCAACGTTTAAGCATGGAAATTAAATGTAATATAGGTTAGAAGAGCAAACAATATTCGTTGACATTGATTTGTTTTGCTCAAAAATATCCGGAACATTCTATTATAGATACTTAAAACTATTGAGATGTTACGGGAGGAACATTAAAGGTTAAATCAGATTTTCAATAGCTTTTAAAGTTGTTGTTTTTTTTATCTAAACGTGACGGACAGACCGAACTGACAGACAAAACGCACAAAAATAAGCGTCTTTTATTCTGAGGGGGGCACTAAAGAAAAAATAAAAAAATCTGATAATTTTTTTTGTTGATGGAAATGATTAGAACCACGTTTTGCCGCTGCTTGTCACGCTACTGCACGAAAGTCTCTGCATAAAAAGTCAATTTAAAAACAATTTGCGCGATATTTACTTACAAAGTGCATTCTTAGCCTTTATAAACAAACATAAATGTTTTCTTTTAATTTTAGTAGCTAGTTGACCAGAAGAGACAGCTATATCTATATTTATATTTGTTGTGAACTTCTACATTTTATAAATATATTTGACTTAGTGATACTGAAAATACATATATATTCTTTTTTTTTTTGTTAACATATTGAAACATTATCTCCCTTACATCGTTTTAGAATTGGTGTATTTTTATGAAAAAATCGCTTGCATAATTAATTTTATAAATTAAACGGTTTGCTTTTAGAAAACCAAAAGTAGCCGTTGCACATAAACTTTTCAAGCTGCATCGCATGGTGAAATAATATTTTTCATTTCTCTTCTAGTTTTCGGGATCTGAGTGTGACAGACGGACATTTTGCATAAACCTAATATCGGCTTTTCTCCTTACGGGGGCCGCTTTAAATTACATTTGTTACTTGTATAATATACATTTATGTAGTTTTTCACCTTAATGGTCCGTGGACAATTATTCACCTGATAAATGGGTCCACGAAAAAAAAAGTTTGAGAACCTCAGCATTAATGCATATTTATACATCTGTGTATGTATCTACGTGTTTTCCTATTGAGTTAATAACTTCTAAAGTGAAACAATTAGTAGAACAATTAGTTTTACTTCCTCCTCCCATCCTTTTTTTTTTCTTCGTGCTTCGTTTTATTCCTACTACTCTGTCACGAACCGTAACTCCTGCATCGCCCAATATGGTGATGGTTCTTGCTAGGGGCTGAACTTTGAGGCTATGTCGAGAAAAATGTTAATTAGTATACTCTATGAATCAATGAATGGTCAATTTTGTTTTAGTAATTCATAAAGAAAGAGAGAGGGATAGCTTACTATTAAAAGCAATACGTCTGATGTCTAACTCACGACAAAATCACGTCTTTTCACTCTGGCTTTTTGGACTATTATGTCGCCTACCCAAGACAGCTTACGACAGTGCCTCTTCTGTCGCATCATTCACACTACATAGCCACCAACCAATCGTTAACGTCTTCTCACCTTGCCCCCCCCTACTACGCCTCTGGGGCAAGGTATGTATCTCGTTTCGCTAGATCGGCCCTAGCCACTATATATCCTGTTAGGGCCCTTGATCTGCATTAACAATCAAGTATATATCTTATTGTTGCCTTTGATCAGACTAAAGCACGATTCAATCTGCATCTTGTTACGGCCCTTGATCTACCTAAACTACAATTTGTATTTGTGGAACAATGAGATCTATGACTTTAACCAATTCTATGAATCTATGTAATTCACATATTTCTTTAAAAAAATAGGTTTCACCCTATGAATTAAAAAGTATTTTTGTTGAAAATGTATATTATGCAAGAGATTGGAAGTAATTGTATTTACAGATGACGAGGGCTCATTTACATACAAAGGTTAAGAGTACAGTTGTGCTAATCCTAAACAAATACGCGAGAAATGTCACGGGCAATACAACCAGGATATCAGATTAAGGTCATGAATGAAAGCTAAGTTATTGAAGAGATCTAAAAAAAACACTTAAGTAAAACAGAAGAGTGGCACTGTCATATAGCCATTATATAAACCAATAAAATAGTAGAAGTGGCATTGAAGAAATTTAATATTTATTATACAAATTTGAATACAGATTACATAAAAGAACAGCTTATTTTAAAAGAGTTTTGGCGAGCTTGACAACTCTGAAATTTCAGAATTTTTTAATGGAATGAAATTCACGCAAAAAATAAAGTTGGTAGATTTAAAGACTCAAGTTCTACTACATGTTATATTGGTAAGTTATGTGCTATGCTAATAAAATGTTACCTGCAGAGTATGTTATTGTTAAGATTGTTCGTCCCCCAGGGGCAATGGAGAGGAGACATTTGTTAGTTCTCACAAGACGGACAATACTGAAGTTTCACGACATTCATTACTTACTGACATTGGCATGTCTTTTGTAAATATACTGATCATAATGGCAATGTCTTCGATTCCCAAGATTAAGGATGCGTGCAGTGATTCGCATGACTACGCAGACCCAAATGCGACCTGCATACTTTCCCGCATCTCGTGCAGACAAAGCCGTTGTCCGCTGGCGGTCTATTAAAGTTTTCTTTTCTGTTTTCTGCGCCTGACTTCAATAATGGCTTTTCTTTGCGTCTTAAATGTTTGTCCCGCAGTCTTAGTGAAAGCTCTCCAACTGTCTCTCTCAGAGGCCATCTTTTGCCTGCTACTTTCCTCTAAGCAAGTGAGGGTGAAATGGCGCCTGAGATGATCTTTATAGCACTTACGGGGGGGGGGGGGGCCATTTTGTTACGCCGTCCTCCTTTAAACTCACTAAAGATAATCGCCTTTGGCATGCGGTCGTCTTCAATGCGGGACAGGTGTCGAGTGGTAATTAGTGCTTCCATACTGTCCACACCGGCCTCCAGTAGAAAGCAGATGTAGGATAACGTGACGTGTTTGTTACACTCAGCTTTCAATGTTATTTGGTAGAGGTGGTGGTGGTGTTGGTATGGGGATATTGTCTGGCACAATGTTTTGTCCACGTTCTTTTCCCCACTTTCCATTCTCGGATCAAGTTGAAACGTTACAAAATTATTTTCATTGTATCGAGCAAAACATTTAACCCCATTGGTTGAAAAATTATTTAGGTTAATATCGAAAAAAGCGAAATAAATTCTACAGTATTAAGACTATAAACGTATAATTTTTCCCTTTCGATAACCTTTCTTTTTTATTACAATAATGTTTTACAATCATGCTCATAAATATATTTGCCACGCCATTATGTAGCGCAGCATTTATACGTGTTGGCTGCACAAACTATGGCTAATGGCCTCGCCATTCACTTGTTGGCGTCTAGAAAAAAATGTGAGCGAACATACTGCCAGTGCCGGATTTAAGAGTTTGGAGACCCCGGGGTAGGATTTTTGTGGAGACCCCTACAATTTTTCAAAACCTTTTTATAAAGATCCACTTTTTACTGAAACTACTTATACCTTAAAGTACGCTATATTTTAGAAGAAATAAATGGAGTTCTTACAAATGTTGCCTCACTTTGATTTAAAAAAAAAAGCATATTATAGTTTTAAAAAGTGTATATTTTTGAGATTGTGGATGGGTAAGGCCCTTGGTAGACGCATCTTCGTAAACCCGGAGCTGTATTTATTTATTCACAGAGAGCTACAAGCATACACTTCTTCATCACGACAGCCTATAAAATACGAAAAAAATGTCAGAAAAAAAAAAAAACATTAAAAGTTTCTGACCGGTCGAAATTCGGATATATTTTTCTCTTTTGTGGAGGCCCCTTTCTTGTGGATTCCCTTTTGGTTGTATCGCCTCCCTTAAATCCGGCCCTGCATATTGCATTATCTTAAATAGATTAGGGCCTTATCATGTCTAGTGTCTTATTGCATATGGAAATTTCGTACAAGTGCTCCTTTTTAACTGTTCCGTTAGAGCATGGAATGGGTTGCCTGAATCAGTCTAAAAAAAACAACAACTTTGTAGAGTTTAAATCACTGATTAACATGCATGACTAAATTGACACACGGAACCCGTTGGACGTATTTATCTTCTCTTTTGAAGTAACGGCCGTAATTTATAAAAACAATCCGGAACTAGCCGAGTTAAACTAACGGTACACAACTTTGGACTTTCCTTTCAATCCAGGAAGGTACGTAGTTTTTGTTTTTGTCAAAGACGCTGTACGTGAAACTTAAACGTTTCTTGATTGGTGAACATGATTTCATAGACACGAGATGAAAGCCTGAGCATTATTTTTTGAAAACCATTTTGTTTTCGGCGGCGACCCCCAAAGACAATCTAAATTACAGGTGGGAAGTGTGGCGGAGAGGCTAAGTACCTTGCATTTGGCTTGGCTTGGCTACCTGCGCTCTGAGCATGCCATAAGCACGAAAGAAGAGCTATTTATAATTAATAATTTATTTTTATTTTTATTTAAATCAACTTTATCAAACTGTGGGGTATCTTTTCTTTTTCAAGGCAAAAATCTGGTTTGTTTGTAACTTTTATCATATATCATATCTAGATATGTAACTATTTCTGTTAAGAGGGTGTGATTTCTACATAAATAATCCACCAAATCGGTCAAAAAACTAGAAAGGGGGGGGGGGGGGAGTCCGACATAATCATAAATTAGTTAAATATAAATAGTAGGAATATATTATTAACATAAGTAAAGAATATATATATATATATATATATATATATATATATATATACATTTTAAGATTTCTCTACTAAAATTCACCCGCATTTGGGAGGGGGGGGTGAGTCAGCCGAGGGGGGGGGGAGATCGCCCCTACAACGCCCCCAACCAGGATCTGCCAGTGGTGTAAGGTGCTCTAGAGTTTAACTATTCCGATGGTTTCCTTTCTCGGGTAAGGTACATTTAAGTGTGGTACCACATCAATTCAACAGACTAAGGGATATTTCAAGGTGAAATAACATTCACTTACAACATCAGTGGCGTAGCTAGAGTCGTTGTGCCGTCACATGACACCCTCGTAAACCGTAGGCCACAGAAACAGATGACCTTTACATCCTCTGCCCTACAGACCATAAGGTCTTAAAGGGGAACTTTACATCAGTGGCGTAGCTAGAGGATTGGAGGTCGGGGGGGGGGATCTTAACCTTTTTAGTAGCTCCTGCATTTTGACATAGCGTAATATTTAATATTTGGTGTAAAAATTTATTTGATAAACTGATTTGGAGGGGGGACCTCAAGGGGGCCCGGGGGATTTTCAAATTCAGACCCCCTCCCCCACCCTAGCTACGCCACTGTACAATAAAAAAAAAATTCTTGCAGGATGTTTCAAAAATCAAAATGTAGTTTGATTTTCTCTACATTTTTTTGTTTTCATTTTCAGATGACATTCCAACTGTTTCAAGTTTCGTGTAGATCCATAGATGAACTGATTGCGGGGCATCCGAGTCGAGTGACTTCTATCTAAAAGGAATAGAGTCGGGGACGGTCATGCGTAAACTTGATATGGTCTTGACCACACAACAATACAACGCCTTGTATGTAAGTATATCTCGGACATTCCTATGAGTGTTAATCTATATGTTACTGCCGAAACCTGAAGTGTGGGCAATGCACCAATCGGTAACTATTTCGCAAAATGGCCAAGACGTTTAGCCAATAACCGATTTACTTGAAATGAAAAGTGTTTATATTTTGACTTAGCGCAATGCCTTGACCAATTCCCGATGTGCTAATTTAAGACTGTCAAGTATTCGGGACAGCTGTAGATTCCTTGCGTAACATTAGTTGGCTTGTGCTGTGACAATAATTTTAAGTTTGTCTGCTGCATTTTTAAGAGGACGTGTCGCCTCTGTGTGTCGCTTCTGTGTCACCTCTGTGTGTCGCCTCTGTCACTTCTTTTTTTTATTAATGTGACATGGGTTTCGTTACGAGCAGTATTCCTCGGCTCTTACGAAGCAAAACGTTTTGGAGTACTAAATGAGTTAGACTGTTTGGCTGGCCATTTCACTTATTGACCTGCCACTGTAAAGTGATGTTAGCCAGTTCGCAAAAGGGCCGGCAGCTCGCGAATGCCTGATTTCGGGCTTTGGTCGTCACATATACATTAAGTTAATCAAGTTTTCTACACGAGGGCATCTAAAGTTCCACACTGACGGCAGTGTATTCAACTTATGAAGCTAAATCTGGCATTTAAAGAGATGATTGTAAATGAGCGTCTTTATACTCTTGCTTGCTCCCTTCTTGCACACATCGAGCAGAAGCTTCAACTTGCCGTCAATGAAATTGCTGAGGCTGCAGCCTCTCTTGGTTTGTCTGTCATCCTCAGGACAATGGAAGTCATGCTCCACTATCGGAACTAATTCGGCTCAACAAATTATTGTAAATAGCCACCTCATTAATGGTGTCGACCACTTCACGTAGATGGGCAGCACAGTGAATTAGACAACCGTCTAGCTTATGCTGAAGCCCCATGGCCCAACTCCTTTCTTGCGCAAAGAGTACTCACAATAGAAATTTTTTTTGCGATCTAGATCTATTATTATCAAGCATACGTGAAAATCTGAATGGACCTCATTCACCAATCGTAAACAAACAACATTTAGCCATATGGATCTCTATATCTTCTATACAAATTACGCTATTCATAAAGGCTGACACGTGATACGTAATTTTTATTGTTTTGTCAATATTATCACGTGGCTAAATGTTGTTTGTTTACGATATTGGTGAATCATCGTGAATGGAAATGCTAGTTCTATGTATAAATGGGTTTTCAGAAAAGACATTTTTGTGTTTCTTTAATTCCCAGGAATCCAGTTTTGCCAGTGGTGAGCAGAAGGTAAAGAGATGGAAAAGAAAGGCTATAAGGGACCAGGTTTACCGATGGTCCAAGAAAGAGATACCTTACGAAATTGTTTCCAACAGATTCAGCACCAGTGACATGAGAGAGATCAATGCTGCCATCGATGAGTGGCAGAACTACACATGTATCACCTTTAGAAAGGCCACCAGATCAGACGAAAACTACGTCACTATCGACAACGGGGATGGGTGTGCCTCCAGCGTAGGAATGATTCAAAGGCCCCAGACTCTAGGCCCTGCGCGCGGTTGTAGGGTTAAAGGTAAAATTATACATGAGCTAGGCCACGCTGTCGGGTTCTTTCACGAGCAGAACCGCCCCGACAGGGACGACCACGTGACTATTCTTAAGAAGAATATAAATTCGACTGCGTTTAGCAACTTTCGCAAGTACCCGGTCATGGCTGTAAATACGTACGGGGTACCTTACGACTACAGCAGCGTGATGCACTACGGAGGGCGCGCCTTCTCCAACAATGGGGGCACTTACTATCCAGACAAAGGACCAGAGGTACCAGAACGTCATAGGAAACCGAGAAGGTCTTAGCTTCAACGACATCAAACTGGCCAACCTTATTTACAAATGCCACGACCGATGCGGCAACATCCAGTGCCCACAGCAAGGGTTCGTGGGCAAAGACTGCACATGTTGGTGTCCGGAAGTCCTGTCCAGCTCTGCGCGAAAACTGGAACCGTGCAGACAACACCCAAGCCTGCGACTCGAGCTACCTCTCCAGCCCCAACTTGCAGCGACACCCGCTGTCAGAGCTGGGCAAAGGCCGGTTACTGCAATAGAATCTAATACACCAGTATGTATTGCAGAGCCTCCTGTGGAAATTGTCAGACCAGTAACACAGACTAAAAGCGAAAAATACCTAGGAGTTATAATAAATGAAAAACTTTCATGGAATCCCCATATTAATGAGACTATAAAAAAATCAAACAAAGCATTAGGGTTTATTAAAAGAAATTTCTATAAATCAAATAAGAACATAAAGCTAAAATGTTGGGTTAATTTAGGCCAATAATAGAATATGCATCCTCTGTTTGGGACCCCTCAACTCAAGAAAACATTAAGAGACTTGAACAGACACAAAATAGAGAAGTGAGATTCATAACAAACGAATATTCACATTTTAATAGAGTAACATCTTTAGTAAATGAATAAATTTAGAAAGCCTTCAAGAGAGAAGAATCAAAAGTAAAGTAGCAATTATACGTATAACACTGAACCATAATCTTCAAATACAAAAACAAAATTTAATAAAATACCCAGAGAGACACCAAGATACAGGCACATTTCTGGATTTGTACAAATGCTCCTTCTTCCCTAGTGCTATTAGAGCATGGAATGGGTTGCCTGAGCTAGCCAGGAAAACCAGTATTTTGGCAGAATTTAGGTCATTGGTTAATATGCATGACTGAATGCATGACGCGTAGGACGTAATCATCTTCTTTTTTGAAATAACGTCTGTATTATATAAGATAAGATAAGAAGCTATAATTACAGACTTCTGATATAAATTTATAGATTTTATATAGCGCTACTTACATGCCCAGAGCGCTATGGTTCAATCTCAATTGTAGACCAGTGTGTGTGCGTGGGGGGAGGGGGGGGGGGGTACCAGGGAGAAGGATTTCCGTGCTGCTTTTAGGCGCTCAGTAAGCACAACTCCGTCCGAGTCGGGTGTCAAACCTCGTGACTCCCTCATAGGTAGCTAGCTAAGCCAAGCCTTATTCAATCTTACTTAGCCTATGGACCACGATTACCGACATAAATAAACTAGTATAAACTTGTAAGCACCTCTTTTAATGTTGACAACTTATTAACAACATAAGACGCTTCTTCTCTGGCAATGCAAACATCAATAAAGCAACTTTGACGACCAGCTTGTATTATACGTGTTCGTCGCTTGTTTCGGTTGCCGATTATTCTAGTGTGCATTGTGCTGGGTCACCACAGATAACTCGGAAACAGGCACCAAACAGACAATATAGTAAGATTCAACAATGAAAATTTACAGTGGTATTTATTTACACAAAAAGAAAATGGGGGGGGGGATCTCTTAATGAGAATGTATCATCACCACTCTTATCACAAATGCTAGAGAGGGTGTGTCACTTTGTCTTTGATTGAACTTGAGTCCTATCGGTGTGGTAGTTGGCTGCGCTCCTTGGTGGAGGGCTTGCAGCTGGAGGTAACACTTTGGACGTAATCAACTTATTTTTTTTTTTTATCTCTCTAACCAACTTCTGACGTGTGTCAAATTAGAAAATCAGCTCTTTCAGAAAATCTTGAAAACAAATTGACAATACAAAAACTTGGAAGCACGGTGGCTGAGTGGTAAACCCTTTGGCTTCCGAACCGGAGGATCCCTCGTCAAGACTGGGATTTTTTTAATTTCGTCATATTCAGGGCGCCTCAGGGTCCACCCAGTTCTAATGGGTACCTGACATTAGTTGAAGAAAAAGTAAAGGCGGTTGGTCGTTGTGCTGGCCACATGAAACCCTTGTTAACCGTGGGCCACTGAAACAGATGACCTTTACATCGTCTGTACAACGTTACTGTGTATCTTTTAATATATATATTATATTAGGGTAACATGAAGTTCAAGCATTAAATATTTGATACTTGCAACTTTTAATATATAAATTGTGAGTTTATATTTTGAGTTTAGTATGTTCTTGTAATATATACATTTTGAGTTTAGTATGTACTTGTAATATATAAATTTTGAGTTTAGTATGTACTTATACTATGTAACTTTTGAGTTTAGTATGTACTTGTAATATGGAAAGACAAAGGCATAGCCCTCGGCACCAAAATCAGGTCATGGCCATGGCCACATTCTTGTGTGCTAATGAGTCTTGGACGCTGACTGCATAGGTCGAGAGGAGGATCCTAGCAATGGAATTGAGATGCTACAGAAGGATCCTAGGGATCACATTTAAAGACAGCATCACAAGCCAAGAGATTAGAGACAGGGTAACTGCAGCGACTAGACCCCACAAGGACCTGCTAAAAATCTATGACCATAGTACAAGGTCTTCCGGGCTCGCAAAGACCTTTCTTCAAGGAACAGTACCAGGGGAAAGAAGAAGAGGCAGACAGAGAAAGCGATGGGAATACAACGTAAGAGAATGGACGGGCCTGCCATTGAAAGAGGTTCTACCCAAGGCAAAAGACAGAGAGGAATGGAGAAAGACAGTTGAGAGATCTTACATGGAGCCCCAACGGCCCAATAGACTAAGGGATAGGTAAAGGTAAAATCGTACTTGTATCTATCTACAAATACTTTTTTACAAAGCTTATATCAGCTCACTTTGTCTGTCTGGCTGTATTATCGCGTGAATTGCAGCCTATAATACATCCATAGAGAACTTAACTAAAGGAACGGAAATGTTTTTTTTTTTTTTAGGATTTGAATAAGAGATTGATCCTTTACAAAATAATCGATCAATTAGATTAGATATTCATTATAAGACATCAGTTAGGCCAGGTTCGCACTTAACTTCACATTCACTTTACCCTATTGTCAGGACTTAGTTGTATTAATTACGAAGTATTATTAATGTGCCTAGGTATTAAAACCGTAATTTGAATTATATTATGTATATATGTAATAATTACTTTAACTTGTAATATTTTAGGCCCAAGTTCAGCCCGACAGTCACACCATACACACCCAGTTGTACATAAACTAATAAACGAGGTGTATGATGATTTAAATAAAATTATGAATTTAATTTAATGATATTTGTGCAATGAAAAATGATATATGATCAATGATAATAATAAACAAATATAATTGCATATAGTATGGTGTGAAAGTAAGAGTAAGATTCCCATAAATACTTAACTAGTATTTTAAAAAAAACAAGAGTTATAAGATTCAGTAATATTGTCCACAACAATATTTCAAGACAACGACTGGAAATACAAGTAGATCTATCTTCCAGCCAAGATACTGTCCACCGACGATTAATACTCAAAAGTTCATATTAGCATTAAAAGCTCACAAATTCACAAAGCACCACCAGGTCTGGATATAGCAACCCGCAATCTGGAAACTCAAACTCGTAACTCAAACTTGAAACATCAGACAGACAACCTGAGATGAAAACCTCAGTTCCGAAACCTAAAACTGAGACCCTAATCTTCTAATCTAACTACAAAATACGAATATAATCGAATACATACTAAAAATAACTATACAATGTGAAATAAAACACCCTAAACAGGGGTCAAGATAATCCTTTAAGAATATCTACCAAGTCCAACGATAAGGCTATCCAATATCGGACACAAGGAGAAATTCAAGAGCTGAACAGAATAGAGCCTGCTTCAGTCTAGCAACATGGAGTGAAAATGCACCAAACGATCTACGACGGAAGTCTACGTCATAAAAAATTATGACGAAGCAACAAAGGGAGATCACCTAATGCACACAAATAAAATAGCGCGAATTACGTCATCAGTATAGATGAAAACGGTCCTATTAAATAGAGAACATTTTTACTATACAACTCATTCAATAGTTGCTACACCTATCCTTTGGTCTGCTGGGGCACCACACAAGATTTGTCAACCTTCTTTCTCAATTCTTCTCTGTCATTTGTCGTAGAATTTAATTCTGACGTTCTTTCTGAAAATATTGAAATCTGCCTTTTTACATGCCTAGGTGGACCACTTCGGGGGCCGATTTTGAGTTTGTGTTTCCACACAAACTGTCTTTGTAACCTTGTTTATTTTTATTTTGCTATGAAAATAAAAATACAGTTTGAAAATGGGTTTAGCCGACAAATTTAAATAAAATAAAAAGTACTTAAAAAAAGGGTTTACACGATTTGTTAAAAAGTTTCATTCTTTAATAGAGAGAGATTTTTTTTTTTTTAATTTTAAGACCCTTCGGTTGTCGGGGGGGGGGGGGGATTCAACAATACACTTCGGTTTCTGCCATTATGTAAGGAAGATATATGTCAAGTTTTATCAAGATTGGTCAAACTTTTTTTTTTTAATTCAGGACATACACCTTACATTTTATTATATATATTAGAGGAATTATTAGGTTTCTCGGCAAAGCTACGCCAGCAACCACCATCACCATTTTATAATTGTCGGCACAATGTTTGATGGATTCCTTTTTTTACCTCCACCTCTATGCGATACATTTTAGTAAGGAAAGGGTTAAAAAATATTAAAAACTATATATATATATACATACATATTGTTATAACTCTAGTGGCGGACTGAAAGGGTTAATGTGTATGCGGCCTACTGACACACATGATTCAGGCCAATCACACAGGTCAAGGGCTGTTGAAAACAAGGGACATTAATGCTAATGCACGCAATATGACCAATGTTATGGTCATGTGACCAAGTGAGAACTCTGGGTTAACCAATATAATTATTGAAATATAATCATCCTAACATTAATTTTAGTCTATTTTTAACACACATCAGCTTGAACACTCGCATGTATTCAATAAAGAGTTTATTAAAAATAACATGTTCCGCATCGTCTTATGTACAAGTCATTAGCTGAACTGCTAAAATACATTTGTGACAATTGTCACGATTAGTTTAGTCCACAATGTTATAATAATAATAATAATCTTTATTATCCATAAGGAAATTTGTCTTAGAATTTGTGATTTACACCAAATAAAACATTATAACTATAGAAAACCAAAATATACATTCACACCAGACTCACTCAGAATTTACATGCGAAATGTTTATATCAGATTGTTTCAAATTAATGATTTGATTGCCAGGGAAACAAAAGAGTTTGTGTCTGTTTGTCTTTGCTATCAGTGTCTTGTATCTCTTTTGTGATGATAAAATTACAAAATCCTGACCCAAAGTGTGATTTATTTCTAGAATCTTTTTAGCTCTTTTATGGATGTTTGTCTCAAACAGCTGCCCAAATGGGGTTTGTTTTTTGCCAATGACTTTACCTCCAGCATTTGTTCGATACCGAAATAAGGGAGAAAATGCTACTTAGAGAAAAGTGAATGGATGTAGATATATATATGGATTTAATCCCTTTAGTACGTTTTGTCACGTTTTTTCTTCCACTTTCCAATCTCGGATTAATTAAAAAATTTTCAAAACTATTCATAGTCAATGACAATACACGAATCAATCTAAAAATTAACCAAATATTAATCAATTAGTAGTAATTCATTAATTTTGTTTTACATAGCAGAAAGGGAGCTAAACTAATTAGTGGTTCTTCCCCTTAGATAAACTTTGTTTTTGTTTTTTAAAGTATTCATTTTTCTTTTACTTGTACTAGGGCATGTTTGTTTTATGGATGTTTGTCTCAAACAGCTGCCCAAATGGGGTTTGTTTTATGCCAATGACTTTACCTCCAGCATTTTGGATTCAATTGAGTTTATTTTTATTTTTAATTCTCAGATTGCCATACCAGGCAGTGATACTAAAACTTAAAATATTGCAGATGTGAGCGTATTTATTTATATTACGAAGAGATTCTGATGTTTTAATTTCGTATAGTTCTCTCCTCTAATGCAATATCAGAACATTCAAATATTATCGTAATGCCGGAGATACTACTTTACAATATAAATTCAAAATTGAAATCCTTTTAAAATATATAAACAAAATAGTCTAGAGCTTGGAATCACTATGATGTTAGTTAGGGCTAATTACTGCATTGCCTCTTTAAACTAAATGCAGTTTACAGTAGCACAGAAGTCTGAGACGGCTGTGAACAACAGATAACCGTAGGTTTTATATCGGAGTTTCCGTCTCCTAGACTGGCTGCCGACAATAGCTAGAGAGCTGAGTCTGCCCAATCGCCGAATTGCTGATTTGGTTCTATATCTTGAAGTTAACTAGATCTAGTCCTAGAGATAGTAAGTACTAGTATATCTAGAAATAATATATGATAAAAGTCTAGACCTAGTTAGAATCACCAACTAGCCTTTTTTAAAATTAGTATTTTATTAAACCTAGACTTTACTAGATAGATCTATATTGTCTCTAGATCTAGATACGATCTACGCTGTTTAAACACACTTCATAAATGTACAATACAATTTAATTTAAACACATTTACTATAGTCGTTGATTTCTCCTTACCGAGACTTCTTCGTTCTCATTTTTTATGTTGAAGCGTTCAGATGACTAGACCAGTACATTTTATTTACTATTAAAAGTTTCAGACCTTGTGATCTATGGGGCAGATGATGTTAAGGTCATCTGTTTCTAAGGCCAACGGTTAACGAACAGGGTGTCATGTGGCCAGCACAACGACCAACAGCTTTTACTTTCCCCAACTAAAGTCGGGTATCCATTAGAGTTGGGTGGACTCAGAGACGCCCTAAAAATCACGAAATTTAAAATCCCATGCTTCACCGAGATTCGAACCCGGACCTCATGCTCAGAAGCAGAGCGCTTGACCACTCAGCCACTCAGCCCTAACCCCTTTATTTACTATTAGTTTCTTCATTTCTTCTGGATAGAGTGCAATTTTTATTGGTGAGTTTGCTCCCCGAGACTTCTGCATATCCCCGTCTTGATATCCCCTTTTCGGTCTACGTGTTCCCGCCTTTTCCTAGAACCATTCAATCTCCTCTCGAGCCTGAAATTCCGTCAACAGCAAACATTTATGACCTTGCGATGCAAATTTTCAATCTGAAATTAAACTTGTGCAAGAACTGCTATACCTGTTTTTTTTCGTGACATATTTGCATATAATACGTATACTATTTACAACATACAGTAGTGGCACCACATCTATAACTAGATCCAGTATTCTAGTCTAGACTACTGTATTTTCATGGTTCCAAGTCTGGATCTATTTCACAGGACTAGAACCTTCTGAACATGCTAAGTAAATTTATACATGGGCGTAAACAGTTTTATTGTGTCGGGGCGCGGTTGATTAGGGAGGGTGGTAAAATATTTTCGTTTTTTTTTCTAAATGAATTATACATTTGTTACACAGAGTCAGATTCAGGAAGAATTGATTTTTTCTAAAAACCTTAAAACAATTCTATTTGTATGAGAGAGAAGTGGGATGCCATCAGCAAATTTCAAATCCTTAAAGCTGATTATATCTATTCCGGGATTTTATTTCATCAGAAGTAAGCTGAACTTAAAACAATTTTATTCCAAATATGATCATCATGCAGACTTGACATGATAGGCACGCGTATGTCCTGAATGAAGTTCAATAATTATATAGGCCAAGGCTAAAAAAAAACAACACTTTTATTTTAAATGGCCGTCCATTGCGCAGGCTTTCAACTACTTACCATATATGGATGGCCATTCCTCCTTTCTCAGCTCAATCATATCATGCAAACAATAGTCATTCCTAAATAAGTTTAATAATAAATCTGCCAACAGCACAGTTACTCATCAGATCTATAGGTCAGTGTCGCCACTTAGCATACATAATAACAACGCTAGTGGTTCAAACACTTTTAATAGACCTAGACTTGTCACGAAGGATTCCCGGTCATGATAGCATGCGTATATTCAGAAGTTTTATTTAATGTCTCAAGAGAAAGATCAGAACTACATTAGAAAAGGGGTGGGGCAGAAGAATCATCCTTTTATATGAATTTTTATAACAAAGCTTATATCAACCAACTTTTTCTGTCTGTCTGTCTTCTGTCTGTCTGGTAAAAAGCTTGAACATGTGTTTTCTACCACATTGGCACAATTATTCATTGTACTTGAGAAAAAGAGAATCAATAACAAAAAATTAACCAATTATTTAATTAATTATTGGTGATTAATTATTTTGTTTGATATTGAAAAAAGGGGGAAAATTGAATGATAGATAATTATAAAGACAGTATCGTCGATTCTGATCATTAAGAATAAGTGCAGTGTTTCAAATGACTACGCTAACCCCCGTTACGACCTGCATATTTTGTAAAATCTAAGGTAAACAAAGCCGTTGTCCACGGGGTCTAGTTTTCTTTTAGTCCTGTACGCCTGTCTTCGGCAAAATGGTGTTTTTTTGGGCTGCTCTGGGTCGCGCACGCCTATTCCGCATGGAGTACGACCGCATGCCCAGTAGGCGATCTTTTCCGGTGAGCTTTAAGTAGGACGGCGCTATAAAGATCAACTCAGGCGTCATTTTGCCCTCTCTGACAGAGGAAAGTAGCTGGCAACGGATGTACCTATGAAAGAGACAGCTGAAGAACCCTTACGTAGCCCGCGGGACAAACAATGATAGATATTGTCGGATTACTTACCCTTTTTTAAAAACAAAGCTTATATTAAACTCACTCTCTCTGTCTGATAAAAAGTCTGTGCACCTTATTTCTCCCACACCCAATTCATTTCTTTTACATGCCAACACAAGAATAAAAAAACAACAAAAAACTAGTAAATTAACTATTGGTAATTAATTAATTTGTTTGATATCCAACAAGGGAAAAAAATGTACATTGACTTCCACTCAAAGAGTTACTATTCTGCCCTTCCATAAACCCGGACCTGCTGCAATCGTTTACATTCAAAGGAAAAGATCCTGCCTGCTAAACCTTGTCTGAATAGATCCACCGTGAACATTACCTATATGATTTTATCAGTAGCGGCCCTAGGGGGTGGTAAGTGGGGCAACAACCCCAGCCCCCGCGCCCGAGGGCTGGCCTAGCGCTCGTAATTTCCTTGTCACCTTCTGCTCCGCAATCCAGATCAGTTCACATTAACTAAGATTTGTGACTCAATATTTTGGAAGACTTCCCGGCATCTCTATACCAATGAGCCCTACCTTGCAAGCTCTTAACACGACATTTTAGGTTTCAAATACCGTTCAGTTTTGGTAAAGAGAGCATCTTATGACCTGTCGATTCTACCAGGCTATCATTGTTTAACAGTTCACATTGGCATCAATAAAAATAAGTAGCCGGAAGCGACAAAGTAACAGTTATAGGATTGAGAAGTAGAAAGTGACAAGGAAATTACAAGCGCGGGGGCTGGGGTGGTTGCCCCACTTGCCATCCCCCCATGGCCTCTACTGATAAAATCATATAGGTAAGTTCACGTTGGATCTATTAATTATAATTATCTTTATTGTCCGTATGAAAATTTGTCTTACAATTTGGGCATTACACCAAACAAAAAACATTATAACTATAAAAATCCAAGTGTACATTCACACCAGACTCACTCATAATTTACATGCAACAAAGTTTATATCAGATTGTTCTTATTTAATGATTTGATTGCCAAGGGAACAAAAGAGTAATTGTGTCTGTTTGTCTTTGCCATCGGTATCTTGTATCTCTTTTGTGATGGTAAAATCACAAAATCCTGACACAAAGGGTGTCACTAAAAACTGATTCATTTAATTCAAAATAAAATGTTGCACATATTTGAATAACTGGTCGTTAAGCATCTCGATAATGACACAAAAGTCCTAGGTTCGATCCCAATACTAAACAATTTTTGTCAAGAACAAATAAAATATAGATGTTATATATGTTTTCTTGGAGGTTCAGCGAGTGCCGATTTAAATTATTCCAACAGCGGATTCAAGCGGTGGTTGATTTAGAAACCAATATGATGCCCATTCCACGTATTCTCATCGTATGACCTCAATCAAGACGTTGCAAAGGGAAAAGATCGTCTCCCGAGACGTAAAATGCCACAAAATGCTACAGGGGACCAGTTTCAAAGAGCCGGCTATGAGCAGGTCATGGACCGGAAATGATATCAATGACATGTGGGCCTTAGTTTGGGATTCCCTGGTGTAGGCTATGGAATATAAATATTTTAGCACCTAAAAAGTTCATGTCGTCTGCTGATAGGTAAAAGCAATATCATTACGCATCAATCCTTTCTACACATTGTGAAGAAGCACGGTAAGGAGTCTTAGACTTTGGGTCAGTGTTAAAAACAAAAGCTTTTCAAAGCACACGAGCTGAAATAAACTAGTCCCATAAATTAACGGAGCAAATACAACGATGAGGCTCGGGGGGTTCAACTAATTCATTCGTTATGTAAGCCTATTATGAAATGTTGGCCACATTACGACTTTACAGTAATGTAGAGCAAAACAAAAGCTAAGTGTCCCCATTCAGAGCTTGCGATCTATGGGGCAGACAATGCTAACGTCATCTTTGGCCAAAGGTTAAAGATCAGGGTGTCATGTGGCCAGCACAACGACCAACCGCCTTTACTTTCCCCCAACTAAAGTCAGGTACTCCTTACTGTTGGGTGGACTCAGGGTCGCCCTAAAATTCCGAAATTTAAAATCCCACTCTTCATTAACATCCTAACCCAGGACCCCGGGTTTGGAAGCCAAGCGCTAAACCACTAAGCCACCGCGCGCCCCACACAGTAGTGTCCTGCTTCAAATAAAATAGTCCCCAGACATTTTTTAAAGGGTTATAAAAGGTCATTGATTAAAAAAAACAACACTATTTTATGTAATTAAAAGGGTAAAAGTTCGAACGCGCCCCCCAAGCGGATGTGACAGTGGACTGTGAGTTTTGTTAATGGATAAGTAGCGCGTCTTGAGCGCATGAATCATTAAACTATGACATCAAGAACCTCTTGAGAAACACCACAACATACAAAGTAAAGGATATGCAGAGAAGTATAAAAGACAACTGTTAAAAACTCATTCATTCAGTAATCCTAAAAAAATAAATATAAAAAAAAAACTTTCTGTAAGAAAAAAAAAATTAAAGTTTATTGAATCAAAAGGAAAAATTTTGGAAAACTTTACTATATATATATTATATTATATTATATTATATTGTGCCGAAATGAAATTTGAACCATTAACGTTATATGCTCTTACTCATGTGATACTGGTAAGTATTATTCTTTTATTTTTAATATGATTACTTAAATATTTAATATGCACTGAAATCGCTTTACTACAGTAGACTCTTTTTCAATCATTACGAATGCTATAACATGTTATATTGCCAACTTTCGCATAAAGAAATCAAGAAAGAGTTACAGTTTTCACTTGGCTACGAAGTCCTAGCAGTGAACTACATAGTTTTCCATATTCTACGCAGACTAAAACCGTGTCAGATGCTCGCTGATTTAAGTCTCTTATTGGTGTCTGCGTCTGTCTATCACATTAGCTTTTATTTCAGTCTCATATGAAACTCTCTTTTCTTGGAACCAGTTTTCTGCTAGAAGCTCCCTGTGTTAGTTTCCCTTGTGGAAAATTCAGACAAAAATGTTTGTAAAATGTTTTACATGTTTCGGATGTTCCGTCAGAGTTGAAGATAGTTTACTTCCTAGTTCAAACCTCCCACAGGAAGACGAGGGATGGGAGCGAGCAGGGTTTGAACCCTCGACCGTCGATAAATCCGAACGACAGTCCAGCGCGAAAACCGCACGACCAGGCAGCCATCCTACAGAACAGAACTAGAATAGTCATTTTTTAAAAAGTATTAACAAATATATTTGACTTGGTATTCAAGTTTTATAATCATTTTGTGCACCTTTTTTTTATAGCACTTCTGAATTACATTTTTATGTTTGAAGTTCAGTTTATTTTATTTTGTTGGTAATATTTAGGTTCAATTTATAATCTTGACATTGTTAAGTTTACATCGAAAATCTGCAATAGATTCTCTTGTTTGAACTGTTATAATTATTCTCTGTCAGGGTTGTGTTAAAGCCTTAGCTCGTTTGCCTGGGCCCCTGACATTCAACATGCATCTTTGTGCTTACAATAAATAATTGACTCACTGTTAAAAATGTAATTGCTTAATGACATGAATATAAGTAATAATGACAACTGATGTAGTAATGACATTGAGTCTAAAATATTCTAATAGTGTGGTTATAGTAATTAAACAATATTTCTGCACCTTGCTATCACACAACGCAACACAATAGTACGTTCAACACTGGCACACTGCGGATAACAAACTCCAATGTAAGTTTAAAGCTAAACAAGGAAGAAATGAAAGTTTATCGAATGGTGCTAACAGACAACATCCTCCTCTCCTTCTTCGCGCTCCCTCCACTGTACCCTCGCTCAACTTTCGTCCCTTCACAGTATTGAAGAGCTCCTTGTTTTTGACAGTCAGAGTGTTTAGTTGTAAAAATACTAAACATGTAAACTCATCTGTCTTTTTTTTTTTTTTAAATAATTTATCATCATCATTCCTTTGGGTTCCTCGTGGAACATAGGGCCTCGACAAAAACACGCCACTCTCCAAGGTCTCTTGCTAGTTATTTGATGGCTTCCCAGCTCTTTTCGGTCCTATCGGCTTCCACTAGTATTGCTTTGCCATGTTCTTTTTGGTCTTCCTCTACGTATTGTTCCACTCTAAGGCCTGCCTAGCTCTGTTTGCTGTTATCTTTTCTAAGGGTTCGTAGTCACATATTTAAACAATATTAAAAGTAGCTTTTGAAATATTAAATATAAAAAAAATAACATTTGTTTCTTCAGATGACGTCACAGTTGTTGTCAGTTTCCGGTGATTCTATAGATGAACTTATCGCAGGGGCTTCCGAGATGAATGATTTCTATCTAGCAGACATGGAGGCGGGAAATGTCAGACATGAGCTGGACATGGTGCTGACAATGGAACAATATAACTCATTATACGTAAGTATACCATATTACTGGTTAGCAAAATTGCTAGTGATTGTCATGTGTTAATACTGGAGAGTAATGCATTGTCTCCCAAATCACATGACGAACATAAGCGCCTCTACTTAAACCAATCAAAGGAACATAGAAGGTCGTGGCCTATATGACAAATTTCGAATTCGGGGCTTGAAAAGGCCCTACGCTATTGGAGATATGGAGCCCTTTTGGAGATTAACACAAGTATAACTGGTAACAATTAGGACAAAAATAATTTGTTTAAAATTAAATCCTAGTTTAAGATTACATAGGCGCGATGGCTGAGCGGTAAAGCGCTTGGTTTCTAAATCGAGGGTTTCGGGTTCCAATCCTGGTGAAGACTGGGTTTTTTAATTTTCGGAATGCTTAGGGCACCTCTGTGTCAACCCAGCCCAAAGGGGAATCTGACATTAGTTGAGGCAAACTAAAGGCGGTTGGTCGTTGTGCTGGTCACATGACAACCTCTTGCTAACCGAACGTCGCAGAAACAGATGACCTTTATGACATCTGCCCTATAGACCACAAGGTCTGAAAAGGGAACTATCCTTTTCTTTTTGCATGCTTACAAAATAGAGTAAACTAAATGCTCACATTTGTTATTGAAAAAAGACAAATAGGAAAAAAAAAAGATCGGTATGGCTACATAACCTTTCTATAACTTGCTCAGTGAGTTCGTTATAACCTCTTTTAGTTATTCAGCTACCCTAAAAGACTAAATAACTCGATAGTATAGTCTTACAACTTGGAAAGCACCCTTGTTAAACATGAAGATCAATGGCGTAGATAGGGATATTGGAATCCGCAGAGGCTTGACCCCTATAGGTGCCCTTGCGTTTGGACATTCGACATCATGACATGAGATAATGGTGTAATATTTAATGTACAAACAAAATTCGGATCCCAGGGGATTTTAGAATTTGGACCCCCTTCTCTCACCCTAGCTACGCCACTGATGAAGATTAAGTTTTGTCGCACCAGGTTTCCCAGTTGCCCCAAATTGCTAACTTAAAATGTATGTTTAATCAGCAGGAGCCCAAATCAACTAAAGGCCAGAAAAAAAGAGGTAGGCAAAGAAGAAAAGCGATACGAGGCAATAACTACCGATGGACTAACAAAGAAATTCCTTACAAAATCGTCCCTTATGTCTTCGATCCCAACAGTATGAGAGAGATCCGAGCAGCCATCGCTGAATGGCAAAACTACACCTGCATCAACTTCAGATCGGCAACCAACTCCGACCGCAACTTCGTCAGCATTGACAACGGCAACGGGTGCTACTCTTACGTGGGAATGGTCGGGGGCAGCCAAACAGTCGGCCTTGCGGGAGGTTGTAGATTCAAGGGCGTCATCGTTCACGAGTTGGGCCACGCCATCGGGTTCCAACACGAGCAGAACCGGCCCGACAGGGATGACTACGTGACGATTATTGAGAGGAACATTCCGGCTAACTTGCTGTACAACTTTAAAAAGTATCCTGTGGAAGCTGTGGATAATTACGGGGTGCCTTACGACTACAGGAGCATCATGCAGTACGGAGGGCGCGCCTTCTCCTTCAATGGAGAGATTACCATACAAACTAAAGACCCGAAGTACCAGAACGTCATAGGAAATCGAGAAGGTCTAAGCTTCAACGACATCAAGCTGGCCAACCTTATGTACAAGTGCCACGATAAATGTGGCACAAGAATCCGATGCCCTGGCGAAGGGTTCTTGGGCAAAGACTGCCAATGCTATTGTCCCGGAAGTCCCGTCCAGATCTGCACCAGTGCTGGAGTCGTGCAGACTACGCCCAAGCCTGTGGCCACGGCTACTCCTCCCAGAAAGCTTTGTGTCGATATAAACCAATACTGCAGGCCTTGGGCTGAGGCCGGATACTGCCGCACGAACTCTTACGTCAAGACCTACTGCAGAGCTTCATGTCAGAGCTGCGAGGCCGGATCCATTTCTGAAAACTCCGTCTGCAAAGACGTACACCAAAGTTGCCCGGAATTTAAAAGACGGGGTTATTGCACTGGCACCTTTGAAAACTACATGAGGACCAACTGCCAGTCTACTTGCAACTACTGCGACAGCTCAATAAAAGCCGAAGCCAGATCTCAAGAAGAAAATGGCGCCGAGCTCCTAGCATCAACCCTGTTGCTTATCATTGTCAGCTGTTTCTTGACGTTGTTGTGATCAGGTCTCAGTAACCTCTTTGTTGTGCAATTATTTTTGCACATTTAAAACATTTATTATTCATCATTTTTACTTTATGTGTGCCTTATGTAACAATGAGGTACAACTATTTTATGATGACCATGCCAATGGTGTGAAATAATTTTTAAAATTTATTTTATGTTGTATAAACATGAAACAGAGATTATATGTAATTATGTAAATGAGATTCATGTATGCCGAATCCTAAAGATGTCGACACGTACAAACATGAAAAGAAAATCTGGCACCCGAAAGAAACAGACGAGGATAGCCAGGGGTCACACATTTGTGGCCAAAAGGGAAAGCCTCTACCGAAGATTATGGTTCAGTGTTTTATGGGATACCTTAGCCAAATACAGTCCTCGGGATCGAAGACAATGCCTTATATTTCATATATGACATGTTAATTTTACACTAAAATTATTTTTTTCCCCTGAAGATTATGTTTGGAAATGAGCTCACAACTGTTTGAATGATTTGATTTCGTATTTATATGAGTGTGCATTACATTTGATTGATATGATCGTTATTCATATGTTTGATTGTTTCCCTTGATGAAAATGAAGAACAAAAATAAATCTCAATGTTCTCGTGGCCGCGTTGTTTTCTCTCTATATCCAACCTAGAGCAATTCAAACTTGTACATTTTATATAAAGTAAAGAAGATTGAACAAATTCCGATTGAAAAAAGTCTAAAAATAGAAATAGAAATAATGCTGACCTACTTTCAGTGCAATAACTGAGGAGGGGGGGGGGGGTGATGAGGGCAGAACGGGTGACAACTACTAGGTGGTGACACTAAAGTGGACAAAATGCACTTTTGCGAAAATAGACACATTAAAACATGTGGCAAGATTCAAAAGCATAGGAATGATTATTTAAAATGCGCTTGGTTGGGAAAAATTGAACCGCAAGACGGTTTTATTGATTTTGTTGTTTTGACATTATAAAAGTTTGAAAATCGTAAGAAGACTGAACAGCATTTTTATAAGGCCTTAAAATTTGGGAAGCTTTTGCAGCCGAACTTCCACTACAAAAAGAAACAACAACATTTGGCAGGCAAGTCTTTTTTATGATGAACGTAATGAAGGAAATATTGAGAAACATCTTGAACAAACTGCTTGTTTCTAGCAAAGCTGAATTTGGCATTTCGTAGCAAATCGATGATTGATAAATCTTCATTGAATAACGTACATTTTCTTAAAATTGTGGAAATGTTATCCATATCTGACTTACTAATAAAATAATAACATATTGTAATAACTGAAGGGCGCAACACAACGAGACATAGATGCTTAATTACATGGAGACATGACAAACACATAGGACACCTGCCTTGAGCACAGCATCTTCCTATTTCTAGACTTGGGCGGAAATCGTTCTCACTTCTAATGTCAACATCCTTCTCAGTCTAGTGTCGAATAGTGCGCACCTTCTGCACTGTCTTGGATGGCGGTGTGCATGGCAAGGCTATAACAATATGAAAATGCAGAAACTAGAGGCTCCGCCCAAAGACTATCGCCAACTGACTTTTCAATAGTTTACTTTCTTTTGGGCAGAAGTACTGGGAAAATGTCGCAATACATAAAATTAATTTCAACTGAAAGGATTAAGTATTGACAAAGTGATGGCTAAGCTGGAGCACTTCAAAGTTTTATCTAGGAAAAGTGTGAAACACTATCTCAAAATGCTGAGAAAACTCACAACTCTTGTCAAATCAAACTAACATATATATCTTCTTTTTTTTTGCGAAAATTAAACAATACGAAAATGTCATGAAAGTAAATCTCAAGATGACGGATTCACACTTCAAGTGGAGAACAAGAGGTTATTGCTAGAGCACATTAATCAAATGTTTACTGAGCCAGACAAGTTATTTTAACAGAATAATCAAAACTAGAATACATCTACAGCAAAGGGTTAATTTTTGGAGAAGCTGAAATTGGGCAGCATAATAATTTGAATGGCATACTGATAGGACTTCAAGGAATCTCTAACAGCTATTGGTTAAGCCTTCAGTGGCTGCTAGTCTAATTCATGTCTATCTGACTTCAAGGAATCTCTACCAGCTCTTGATTAAGCTTTCAGTGGCTGCTAGTCTAATTCATGTCTATCTGACTTCAAGGAATCTCTACCAGCTCTTGGTTAAACTTTCAGTGGCTGCTAGTCCAATTCATGTCTATCTGACTTCAAGGAATCTCTACCAGCTCTTGGTTAAGCTTTCAGTGGCTGCTAGTCCAATTCATGTCTACCTGGTGTCATGTGATAGAAGCTTTTCATAACTGTGTCATTCATACAGAATAGGTCACTAAACAATGGCCTGAACTACAAAAGCAATCAAGTTCCCATTAAGCCTGTTCGTGTGGTATGTGCTATGGACAATCGTGATCAAGGACTCAAATCTTGCCCGTCATCATCCAAAGTAAAAAAAACTACGAAAAATTTTAAACAATTTTTTTTCTTTGAGTATATAAATCTTCTTATTCTTCGTTCTCATTGCTATGTTTTATAGCGTTCAGATGACTAGACCAATACATGAGATGAACTGCGCAAGGGTTTCCAAATCAGGGAGCTCTCCATATAGTTTTCTTTCTATTGGGGTGTTTTGGGGCCAGTGTCTTATACGGACCTCTTGGTAAAGAGAGCAGTTTTGGAGGACGTGGTCGGCATTCTGTGGTGATACTCCACATGGGCAGATTTCACTGGTTCCAATTTTGAGCTTCCGGTACATGTGTTGTCGCATTCTGTTGTGTCCGGTCCTGAGTCGAAAGATTAGACGTTGGTCTTGTCGGGATAGCTTATAGTAAGCGTCATCTTTTTTGTGATTTGAATGAGAGCTCGTCCATTTCTCATTTATTTTATTTACAATTAATTTCTTCAATTCTTCTGGATAGAGTGCAGAGTTTATTTGTGTGTTAGATCTCCGATTCATGGCGAGTGTGTCAGCTTTCTCATTTCCTTCTAGTTGTATTTGAGCTGGTATCCATTGTATATAAATAATAATGCTCCAAATGAAACAAGACCAGTGAAATATATTATCTATTATCATTATTTATTGGTTGCTTGGACTGGGTTGTATAGTTGGCTAATGTACTTGCTCATGTATTTCAGACCATCAACAGGTCATCAGGCTTGTATTTTAAAGGCCACGGACCACTTCTGGTCCAGGCGTCTATAGCCCAGATAAGGTCTAAGTGCATATCGTTGGTAATAGTGAGGAGTTACTAGACACTCCCATATTTATATGTAGAATGTGGTTAACAATTCAAGAGACTCAACGCAGAAGTATGATTCGATGTTAAAAGGAAAATAATTTGACAGCAATATGTATGTACAATACAATACATATGTACACAAATATATGTCTTACGTAGTCAATAGTGTACTATAATTTACATTAAAACTAGTTACTAAACTATGAAATATAGGTATCGTCCCTATACAGTAGGCTCTCAACATACTGTTATATTCATTTAATCCGGTCAATGTTTATCTTATCTTATATAATACAGACGTTACTTCCAAAAAGAAGATGATTACGTCCTACGCGTCATGCATTTAGTCATCCATATTAACCAATGACTTAAATTCTGCAAAGTCACTGGTTTTCCTGGCTAGCTCAGGCAACCCATTCCATGCTCTAATAGCACTAGGGAAGAAGTGTTTAAGTACTTATAGTAGCATAAAAAAACATTATTAGTTACAATATTATTGATGCTTACTTATGAAAGCAAAATACAATGAAACTGAATATCAACCAAGGGAGGAAACAACCCATACACACATCCATGACCAGGCCCACTAGTGACAACAGGACCAGAATAATTACCTCCCGTGTTAAATTTCCAGCTCAAAACTAATTGTTACAACTTTCTCATGGCTCTAAATACCTTAATTCTCCCCTCTCCTAAAAATCTCATTTAACAAGGTACATTTATTACCTTCTGACATAGGCAGGTCCGGACTTATGCGGCTGCAGAGGGCCCCGCGCTAATTCTAGTGTAAATTATTAAATTAAATCTTAATAACTAATAACAGGGTTCCCGTGGCCTCCAGATTTTCCAGGAGCTCAGAGAAATCTCCTGAAATTATTAAAATCAGAAAAAAGGCATTTTGGAGTGTCATTCAATATGGAAAATCCTACGCGCGATAAAAAAAAATCGGCATTGGCAGATTTCATTTAATAAAAATGCAAAGACTAATTTATTTTCTAATACAAATCTAAATTTTCACTTACTATTCTTATCCCTACTCCCAGGTTATCCCTACCCAGACTGGCCTACGCTCATTCCGTTTGTCATAGGGCCCCGCAATAATTAGGACCGGCCCTGGATACAAGTCTATCTATAAACTTACTGTGGTGAGCTAAACAGTTAAAGATAGTTTCGAACCGTTAAACAGGTCAGTGTCAAGTAGTTAAAGTCAAGACACAAACTAAAACAATATGTAGGCACTTAACTTAAGAACACGGTAGCCTATCCGGCCAACTATCTTGCAATGATATCCGTCCAGAACGGAATACGATAGGATAGTGGAAAACGGCCGGATATCCTGACAGAGCCGGAGCTCATCTCCGGTGCAACCTTACCTGACACACAGATTAACCTTTCGCAAGTTCCTTTTGTATTGTCAAGAGTCACTTATTCTCCAGATGTTGATGTCTATTTGGGTGGAAAGCAGTCTCCAAATCTCTTCTCTACATTTCAGCCTTGACTTGCCTGCAGATATGTCAATGTTTATGCGCTTTGCCGAATCCTCAGACAAAAGATCATTGGGTTTTCTTCTTTGTCCCTCTTGATGGCCTTTAGAACTGAATTTTACGGTGTATGATTGTTTCTAGGGCGGTTCTTAGGTTCCTAAAGGAAAGCATGATGTCAAATGTTCGTTGATAATGATGTATCAGTTCGCTATCTCTTGGTGTTTTTCTCAGTGAAAACTTCACCTTCACCTATCACTTAGTCTGCTGGACCGTTGGGATACCACCCATGATCAGTTGGCCGTTTTTCTCCATTCCTCTCTGTCTTTTGATTTTGATACAATCTCTTTCAGTGACAGGCCCGTCCATTCTTTACTGTTGTCGTCCCATTGCTTTCTTTGTCCCTTTTTTTCCTGGTATGTTCCCTGGAAGAAGGTTTTTGAGAACCTTGTGATATGACCATAAAGTTTTAGTTTGCTTTTTATGACAGTAGTTAGCAGGTCATCGTGGTGTCCAATCACATCATTTGTGATGTGGTCTTTTGTAAGTGACCCAATACGTAATAATCTCCTCCATTTTGTCGACTCAATGTACCAGTGGTCCTAAGTGTATTCTATGCACACATTTATCGGAAGCTTAAGTATGGTTACCAGCTATGTTAGGCGATTCCACCAGCAGATAAAATGTGCTGGGACAAGTCCCAAAAAGCCCGTGGAGTCTGGGAGCGCATGGTTGAGGCTGTCCAGGCCTGAGCAAGCTATTATAGCATATTTCTCGCGACTATGGCCAAATTTTGATTCACGTGCCCCCGCTGCGGGGAAGAAGAGGAAACCGTGCCTCATATTCTGTTTGACTGACCCATACTTGCTGATCTCTGTCTCGACAGGTCTGGGAAACCCAAAATTCTCGACCTGTATGGCGACATTTATGCACTACGCAAGACAGCTGGGTTTCTGTCCAGGGCTTTTGCAAGAGATGATCTGAGTCTCTCAAGCCCTAACTCTAATGGAGTTTGATGATGATGATAAAATGTGTACTTCTCAACTAATTGCCCCATCCGACGTTCCCCAAGGCGGTCACGATAAATTTTCAACACAATAATCTCCTGTTTCCATTTTGAAGTTTACTTAGCATCCGCTTTACATTATGTAAACAATAAATTACATAAGTACAATAGGAAACAAAAGAGAGAGTGATATTCTGAAATGTTTGTGATATAAGGTAACTGTAGCGATATTTATATGCTAGATGTGAAGATGTCTTGATGTTACGATGAGATTGTGTTGATCAGACAACGCATTTCTGCTGTTATAATTTAGTATCGATTTCTACTTTTAACAATTACTGAACATTCAAACAATATCGTAATGTAGTAGATTCAAATCTAAGCTATTAATTCAAAACAACTAAGATCCTTCAACAATAACTACAAAGCTTTAATTCTGGAACTAGGAATAAGTTTAACATTATAAACACTGTACTTAAACTTAGATCCTCCCGCGCCGTTCAGCACATTAGGCAGCAAGCTGTCTCCATAAAGATCTGTCACTGGCAATGTCTGAAGCCTCCTCCCAACTGGTGTTCACTGTTCTGAAGTCCTCCTTAAAGGTGTGGCGCCAAATTATACGAGGATGTCTCTGTTTGTGCTTTCCTCGTATTGGCCTCCGTGTCATCGCCACTCTTGGTATACGTAATTCATTTTGTCAGAAAATATGTCCCGTAAATCTCATGCGACGCCCTGTCACAGCCTCACTAAGTGATCGACTCCTATATCGGCATAAGACCTCCCTGTTTAAGACCCGATCTCTATAACTGACTCCTGAAATCCGCCTTTGCCATCTTTGATGAGCCAGATCTAGTCTCACAGTGCAATAAAATTTAATTAAACACATTTACTATCGTCGTTCTCCGCTCTGACTATCTCCCTCCTCAAAATACTTGTGTCCATTGTTAGGCACCTAGTTTATATCATTAGTTAGTTAGAGACGCACCATAGAAGACGTATATTGAACGGGATTAGTGACGCTTTGGATATTTTGGGTTAGAGACTGGAAAATCAGTTAGCGATAGGATTCTCTTGGGTAATGACGTGTTTTTATTGACAGAGACTCTGACTGTGGCCTTTTATTGAATTAAACTTATTATTCATTGTTCATCAGTGTTGATCACATCTTTTCACTAGTTAAAAATAGATGTTTGTTGATTACATTGAATACACCCGAACAAGAAACCCAAACGCTTGTTGAGTAATTGAGTGAAATCTAACAATCATCTACAGTTGACTTCAGTACAGGATAAACATCCATCACACCATCTACATCTTGCTATATATGGGAACAATCAACTTCGATGATTTTATGGTCTGGAATTAACTTGACCTCACTTACACGCTTTTGTTCCGTGAAACTGCGACCACAAAACCATTACCTTCCGTTGCAGGCGCTGCAGAAATCTAAAAATAAACTTAATGCAATAGCTGCTTTATGCTGCGGTGACATTAACCCACAGAGAAACAAAAAATAAAAAGAGGTAGTCTGGGGTAGGGTTAGACATAAAAAGGTAACTGTAAAGAATGTCAAGGACGTCTTAATGAAAGATCCATGATGCCAAGTAAAAAAAATACAAATTAGCTTGTGCTACAGCCAAAACGTGCACAACAATAAATAAACCACTTAAAACACTTAATTAGTCAGCACTTTTTGTATTCTTTACACCGTGAGCACCAGAAAGCTAGCTATTAGCCCTAGCTATTATAATTACTCGCCATAGACGGAGATCTCTAATCCAGTGATTCCCAAACGGAACACTTCACACATTCGGGGTATTTAGCGGTTCACATTGGCTTATTTTTTAGAGAGATTAATTCACGTATTGGCCTACTAGTTAATTAATTCCAGTTGTTCGTGGAACACCTATTCACGCCTCGGGGAACACTAGGGTTCCACGAAACACAGGGAAACACTGCTCTAATGGGTAACAACGCCGTTGCTGTTTATTTCTCTTTACTTGACCAAGACAAAGCATGTGTGTTTCAGGAGTTCAAAAGCTCATTTCAAGGTCACATCCGGGACATCCAGGACATCGATCCGGATTTTCTGCTTTTTTTTTGTTGTTTAGAACATCCCGTAAACAAAATAGAAACAAACAAGCTGGGTACTGTTAGCAAAAAAACTCAGGAAGACGTTACTCACGACGATTTTAAGAAAAGTATTAGTAATCGTAAGTGATGAATTAGCACTGATCTGGTTTGAAATTAATGATGGACCACAGGCGGTGTGAGGGGGAAGGGGTAATTTGAGAGTCCAGTTACACTGACGTCAGCAGTCAGTCTTTGGGATAATAACATGCAAAATATAAAAAAATGCTTTAAAAAAAAGGGATAGTATCTAGGGGGGAAAACATCTTTATCTATCAATAATGTAGACGTTTTTTTCCATATTCAATATCAAACAAAACAAATAAATATCAATAATTTTTTAACTAATTGGGCATTTTTATTTTTTTAAATTCACTATTAACTGAGTAAATAAATAATTGTTCAAAGTATCAACATGATCGAGAATTGATGTGGGAGAAATAGCGTTAACAATTGTTGAATGGGGACTAAACCCTACAGATTTTGCAATATTTGTGAATACTGAAGAATTAATGTCTCTTGTTAATATCAAATAATATAATTAATTACCAGTAATTTAATTAACTAATTGTTTCGTTTTTTTTATTCATGTCTTCTCTGCGGAAATAAATAATTGTTTAAGCTTTCAACTTGATCCTCGAACAGGTGTGGGAAATAAAAGATGTACAGACTTTTCACCACACAGACAGACAGACAGACAGACAGAGTGATTTGATTTACCCTTTTTAAAAGGGGATATAGAAATAAATAGTCAAGTTGGAAATGTATTGGAGACGCGGGTAGAGGTAGCTGTGTGTGACACATGTGACATACGCCAGTGTACTGCAAGAGATCAACCGTGACAATTCATTAGATTAATTAATAGAAAACTGGCTTCATTTGTTTACTTAAAATGTGAGAAATATTGTAGCTAGCTTTAACAACGGCTCGTTTTCTTGTCTCTTTTTGGTAAATATTCCCATCGGTCCTCCAATCTCTAGACATAGTTTAACAATCGCGGCTTAAACCGAGAATGCCGTCATATTTGTTTTATAGTGCTGTTTATATATTATTATTATTATATTATTATAGCTTTTATATAGCGCTACTTTCATGCTTATATCATGCTCAGAGCGCTTTTGGTCCAATCTCATTTGTGGACCAGTGGGGGGGGGGGGGGGGGGGGAGAGGGTATCTAGGAGTTGGTTTTCCGTGCTGCCTTTAGGCGCTCAGTAATAAACTCTGCCCGAGTCGGGTGTCGAACCTCGAGCCCCCTTCTAGGTAGCCAAGACAAGTTCAAGCGCATTTGGCCGCTCATAGGTAAAGATACATTTCTCAACCTTTTTTTTTGGGGGGGGGGGGGATGTGATGGGGGATATTTTGCGATTTGTACCAACGTTTAGCGGGCCGGATGAAACCATATCGCGGGCCGGATATGGCCCGTATTTTGGGTATCACTGCTGTAAAGTGTTTGCAGAGAGAAAGAGGGTCGTAGCAACACTGAAGATTGTGAATGCTCTTACCTTCTGTAGTCTATGGTAGAAGCTAAGATTTTGAAATGTATTCATTACCAGCCAGTTTTTTCAAAAAGTTACAACTAAATCCAAGCAACTGAAATAGGTTTACCAGATAGTTTTATGTTTCGCTGTTTAATTTTTTTTTCTATTTCATATGGGGACACCAAAGTCACCTCGCTTAGGGCCTCCCATTATCTCTGTTTGTAGGACTTTGGATTTTTTTATTCGCTTAAACAAATGTTTGGAACTTCCTGCACATTATCTTTGGATTTAACATTTCAGAGAAATGTCTGCAAGTTATTGGACAGTCTCTTTCTCTCTTCTGTTCTCTGGGCGTTGAGCAGTCAAAATGCCATTTTATCATTATGCCCTAGAATAAATAAATGACCCCCACCCCCCTAAAAAAAATGCAGATCTTGAGAAGCTCTGATTATCTGGTTAAATAGACCCAAATGTTTCTGAAGAAAGTTGTGAAGGAATTTCTGAACTTTCTTGTATTTCTGTGCTTTCTTTTTGTGTTTAACTCTTTATATCTGTGATTATTTTCATGTTCTGTGATTAAACTTCAATAATATTTTTTGTTTGTAATCATAAAACGTTACTTTTGGTATAGAATTTTAGGAGGAATGAAAGTTCTTTTTATATAACAGAAGGTTCTAGAACCAAAAGCTAATTTAATTAAATTGGGTCGAATCAACGATAGTATCGTTAACTAGGAGAGAAAGAGTTAAACCAGAAGACATGAAGGGATGAATTCAATTTGATGGAAAATATGTTACGAAGTGAATGCTAGCCATTTTTTCATGCTTTATGCCATGGTTGATACAAAAACAAAATCTAATAAAATACTCAGAGAAAGACACAAAGATAAAGGCACATTCCTCGTCCCATATGCTAGGACAAATTTATACAAATGCTCCTTCTTCCCTAGTGCTATTAGAGCATGGAATGGGTTGCCTGAGCTAGCCTGGAAAACCAGTGACTTGGCAGAATTTAAGTCATTGGTTAACATGAATGAATGAATACATGACGCGTAGGACGCAATCCTCTTCTTTTTGGAAGTAACGTCTTTATTATATAAGCTAAGATAAGATAAGACAATGGACATGGACCCAAAATGGAGAACATTTTTTCCGTTTGTAGGACGTCCGATGACGTATATATATATATATTATAAATTTAGGACTCCACTGGGGATGTTATTGTGTCTTTTTTTTTTTTTTTTACATATCCTAAGGCCTCATCAATTATATAAGAGGCGCGATGGTTGAGTGCTTAAGAAATTGGCTTCCGAATCCTGCTGAAGACTGGGATTTTAAATCTCGGGAGCTTTAGGGCGCCTCTGAGTCCACACAGCTGTAATGGATACTTGACATTAGTTGGGGAAAAGTAAAGGCGGTTGGTCGTTGTGCTGGCCACATAACACCTTCGTTGACCGTGGGCCATAGAAAAAGATGCCCTATTTATCTCAAGGTCTGAAAAGGTTACTTTTTTTATATTCTATCCTACCTTCACAATAAAATAAGTAATATTCATATTAAGTTTTTTTAAATATTGGTCAAGCAGTATTGGTTTTATTAATATCATTCTTACCATTAGCTCTATGGTATTAGATTTTCATACATACCGGAAAACCTATTAATAGCCAGCTTTTTGGCGTATCGGGTGTACAAAATAAAGTGTTAATAAGCTAGTTTTTTTTAATAAAGTTACATGATAATTGCTGTGCACTCTTTAGCACTGCAGAATCAAATTTTCTAAACACATCCGTTGGTATCTTTTATTTAGTTGGCAAGTTTAAAGTTCACTCTAACGTCATTGACATTAGTTAGCAATCGTAAAAATCTGCAACAGATTATGAAAAATTGTGAACATTTAAAAATACTTGAATTTAAAAAGCCAACACTAATGCACCATTGAGACTTGAAAGGCACGTGGCATGACCTAAAAAGGCAACTTTCTTAAACTGGCAGGGTGCAAATTTCACTTGTTGTACTCAACCCACCATTGACACAGAATGTAACTCTGCAGTCACCACTCGTTCAACTTAAGAGCTTTGATTACAGGCAAAGGTCAACATGAAAACCTACCCCTTCGTTGAGTCATTCAGACCGGGCACGCTCTGCCAAGTGCTAATGATACATCCTTGATGACACACTTAAAGCATCAAAGGAATGGCCACTGTCCCAGATATATAAGCAGACGTCATGGATGGGGATCCATTCGTAGTGTATCCAGTTCCGTTTTGTGTTGGTCCTTAGGTCATTATGATATAATAGCAAATTAAAAAAATTAATCGTGAAAAGTGTAACATTAAAATAAGTTATAACAACATGGCGATGCTAAAGTTATCTTCTTCCATTGTTGCCTATATTATATTGGTAAGTTGTAAGTAAATATTTAACAGAAAATAGTTGTCTATTTTGTGCATGCATACGATTGTTGTTGGCTAAGCCTTATTTGTCTGCCTGTGCTCAGGTAAAAGACAAAACCTAATCATTGGCTATAGTTGAGATAGACAGACAGACAGACAGATAGATAGGTAGATAGATAGACAGACAGACATATAGATAGATAGATAGATAGATAGACAGATAGATAGATCTATAGATAGGTAGATCTATAGATAGGTAGATAGATAGATAAAGAGAGAGATGGGAGGAATCAGAGCTGAGTTGGTTCGGCTTTAGTTTACTATTATATTTCCAGGTGTTAAGTTACAGTACATAGTCATATTTTTTTCATTTATTGAATTTCATTCAGCCAACATTGAATTAATGAGTCTTAACCTTGACATTCGATAAAAAAGAAATTTTACTTTCTCGAAACCCTAAAACTAAATTGTATTTATATTTTCTGGACGAGTGTCTGGTCGTGAGGCATGCGCTCTGGACTGTCGATGGAGAGTCACGAGGGTCCCAGGCTTGAACCCTGACCGTCGCCATCCCCCCGTCGTCCTGCGAGAGGTTTGTTTCAGGATGTGATTATCTTCACAATCTTAATGAGCATGCAAAATATTTAAACCATTTTTACCATCTTTTCAGCTGACATCGCATCTGTTTTCGGTGTCGTGTAGAACTTTAGATGAACTCATTGCCGGCGCCTCAGAAACAAGTAGTTTCTATCTTGCAGACATGGAGGCGGGGACTGTCAGGCATGAATTGGACATGATACTGACCTTGGAACAATACCACGTGCTATATGTAAGTATAGCATCTGTATATATAATTCTCTACGTCGCCCAACCATCCGGGGCACCACGCACGCACGCCGACTCTCTAATCCTCGATGAAAAAGTCATGGAAAGATAACTCTTTTATTTCTGCAAGTCGGACTAGAGTTACCCCACGTATTTTTCGCGGCGACAGAGAGCGCGCTCAAAAAAAAAACAACAACTAATCTTCTCTGAAAAGTTTAATTCTTTAAGTCGCCCAACCACCCACCGTCACTAAATAGCGGCGTATGTTACGCCGCGAATCGGCTCGCTGTTGATATTAGCCTACACTAGCCACTTATAAAAAGATTAAGAAAGTAACCGACAGTGGCGTACCTGGTGTGGGAGGGATAGGTGGAAAAGAATTTAAAAATCCTATCGTGCCTCCACATGAGTATGGGGTTCCCAAATGGGTGTTTGAAAATATTTTTTTACATTAAATATTAAATATTACGCCATTATCTCGTGTCATGATGTCGAATGTCAAAATGCAGGGGCCCCTAAGGAGACCAAGCTCAAAGGGCCCCTAAATGATGGCCAACTACGGCACTGGTAAACAGTGCTGTCCAAACTAATGTTAAAATTACTAAATAGTACAAAGGTCAGCGTACTGAAAATATATCCGTTGCTATTTCAATTTCTAGATGTTGGTTTGGGGTAATCTTAGTGTTCTAAATTTGAACTGCGTTTTTAGATTCATGGAATTCTTGCGAATTAGCCTAAAACGTGTGCCATTAGTTCCGTAGCAATTGATTTGCAGAGCAGAAGATCAGACTGTATGTGGTGAACCAGAGGTGGCTAACATTTTGTTTCCAAGCACCATTTTCATTTTTTTTCACTTCTAATGTGAATGCACCACACAGACATGTACTCCTTATATTTCTTTGTACTCCCTTATATTTCTTGTCATTTGGACACATTTGGTAGTTTTATATACCCAGTAAAATAATAGTAAGGCTTGTCTTTCGAGTCCGAAGATTAGTGAGGAATGCAGTATTTACCGTGGCTGCCCAGCCCCAGCTGTGACCTACTTATTTTGCCACAATCAGAGCAAGCATAACCATTGCATAATATATAGAACAATAAAAACAACACAAGACAAAGATATTTTACAAAGACAATTAGATGAATTACAGAAATGGGAATCAATTAGAGCATGTCTTTCCACCCAGAAAAATGTCAGTTGTTAAGAAGAACAAAAAACCTAAAACAAATTAATTCCACTTATTTTATTCACGGCAAACCAGTAACACAGACTAAAAACGCAAAATACCTAGGTGTTATAATAAATGAAAAACTGTCATGGAACCACATATTGATGAAACTATCAAAAAATCAAACAAAGCATTAGGATTTATTAAAAGAAATTTCTATAAATCAAATAAGAACATAAAACTAAAATATTATTTAACCTTGGTTAGGCCAATAATAGAATATGCATCATCCGTTTGGGACCCCTCAACTCAAGAAAACATTAAGAAATTGGAACAGACACAAAATAGAGCAGTGAGATTCATAGCAAATGAATATTCACATTTGACTAGAGTAACACCATTAGTAAAATCACTAAATTTAGAAAGCCTTCAGGACAGAAGACTCAAAAGTAAAGTAGCAATTATACATAAAACACTGAACCATAATCTTCAAATAGAAATTTTTATAAAATACTCTGAAAGACACAAAGATAAAGGCACATTCCTCGTCCCATATGCTAGGACAAATTTGTACAAATACTCCTTCTTCCCTAGTGCTATTAGAGCATGGAATGGGTTGCCTGAGCTAGCCAGGAAAACCAGTGACTTGGTAGAATTTAAGTCATTGGTTAATATGCATGACTAAATGCATGACGCGTAGGACGTAATCATCTTCTTTTTTGAAGTAACGTCTGTATTATATAAGATAAGATAAGATTGTCCGCAGGTGGTCGATTTAGATTTTCTTTTAGCCGTCTGCGTCTGTCCTCGGCAGCGGATTTGTTTTTGGTCTCAAATGTGTATCCCGCGGTCTTTGTTAGTGACACCAGCTGTCTTATTCAGTATAATAGTTTACATTTATGATTGGGTGGACAGATGTAGCAGTTACAGAGGAAGGGATTTTACACAGACTAAACAAATTTTACTTTATGGATATTTCTGAATTAGCATTGAGCATTTTAATTGATTATTTCTGAATTCAAGAAGAACATTAAGACCTACATGTTTAAAACTTAGATTAGTTTGTCATTTTAGCTCTCGTGTTTATGCTTGTAATGTTATCATAGCGCCTTGAGCCTACATTTTGTTTGTTAATAACTCTTTCAGTGCGGCGTTACTCTCAGCGAGGAAATGATGAAAAACTCAATTTTTTTTTCTATCAAAATAATTCGCACTGAAAGAGTTAACAGCGCTCTATAAATTAAATTATTATTATTATACTAATTAAAAATGAACACAGTTTCGTAATTTTGAATTAAAAAAATTTCTTATGCAGTTTAACAAATTTTTTTATGTTAACTGGACCATTCATTATAAAGCTTCCTTGTAGTTCTTTTTTTTTCATTGCATCACAGTATGAAGTATAGCATTTTTCTTTTCTTTCTCAGGGATGACAAACGCATTCAAAAACCTTTCCACCAAAAATAAGTCTATTCAATTGTAATAAAATAACGCAAAGCAAACATTATGCAATAGAAAACAGAAAGAGTAATACGAAATAAAAAGATTATCTAGTTTGATTTTCAAATGAACTCGGGCACTATTCCTGAAATGGGGTGTTGGGGGTCAGGGATAATTGATATTGAGCTGATTGATCCTTGTATCATTTTTCTGTCTCTGGTGGTTTCAATAGTTAGGTAGTATGTCTTTGCTATTAAATAATATTTCTATTACTATTATTATATTTTTAGGTTAATCACTTTTCAATTGTTTATGATGTAATACTTGTGAATTATGAGAACTTACAAATAAAAAAAAAGCCCACAAAAGAGGCAAGAGGGCCCATAAAAAAGGCATATAAAAAGGAGGCAAAGAAAAGAGGCCCAAGGATTCATATGGTGATAGTGCTAAAATTGAATTGCGCAAATTCTGAGGTGTCCTAAAAAAAATATCATTGCAACAAAAGCTAGGTGTCACACCGTATGGAGTCCGTAATAAACAAAAGAGGCATTACCTCCCCCCGCCCCTCTGGCAAAAAAAAAACAACACATTACTGACATGATTACAAAGACATATCCTTCACATTTCGTGTTTTGGGTCCAAATAGTATTAAAACCATAAGGGTCTTAGACATCATAGAAGCTAATGAGTTAAAATCTTATTAACTCTATTCTCTGCAGATCGGTTTTTATTATTTTTTTTACGAGAAGGCATTTTTATTTATTTCTTTATCGCAGGGGGTATAGTGCGCCACTTGTAATCGTACAATGCATCAATTTTGGCGCATGCGCCATAGGTTGGCCACCGTGTGGTAAACCCTCCTATTTGTCGTTCGATTGTTTGAAATTAATAACATAGTTTATGCTACAAATCTTCACTATCCAAAGGCCTTTACCAAAGGGTATCAAATGTAAGCTCCCTTGGACGTCTCCTCATCTCGATTGATTTCAATTTTTCGAAAACTTGCCGAATAAGCGTGTAAATCTAGGTTTCTATTTTTTTATACTGAACTGTCGCTAATAGGACCATTGTAAAAAGATAAACCTGCGGCACAAGGGACATTGCGTATTAGTTTTGAGATTTTGCTGTACATGAATTTGAAGGTGTGGTGTTAGTTTGACATCTTAATCATGTGAACCCTTACGGGGGCATTGCGTCGCAACAGCTCTCCTTCCAAATCGGTTCTGAGAAGTTTTTCTTCATCTGCTCCCATGCCATTCCAATATCTTCAGCTTCTCTGATGGCTGACCTCTTCCAGTTATTTTGGGCCTGACCTTTTTCTTTGCAGGTTTCAATGAATGCCTGCCTTAAAGTACTGTATTTTGCAGGGCGTATTTTTTCCCCTTGTCCTCTGTTTAATTTTTTTTTCTCCAAAAGATTACATCGTAAAAAACAGCAACAAATGTAAAAACTTTGTTCAGAAATTGTTCATAATTCTTGCGTTCATTTGCTTGTCCTAGTTTCCCGCTCTAGACACGTGAAAGTCCGCATACATCCCAAATGGGTTTACATCTCACAAAAAATGCATGATCTTCGGAGTTTTGAAGCTCAGTGTCTTTATTTACTCAATCTTTACTTTTTAATAAAGAAACCTTTTATTTTCGATTTGATAGTAAACTGTTTATACATTATTGCAAATTTTTAACATAGTTAATGCATTACCAATTTATCTGATTGAAGGAATACTTCTACAGAATTTAGTTAAAAATTTTATTGTTTTAGTATGTGATCTAAATTTGGTATGTTGAAAATGCATGTATATTTAATCCCAGGAATCTGGCAGCGGTGGGAACAGAGAGAAAAGAAAAGCCGTAAGAGGGACAACCTACCTATGGCCTAACAAGGAGATACCGTACAAAATTGTCTCCAACACTTTCAGCAACAATGACATGCTAGCAATCAACGCTGCTATCGCCGAGTGGCAGAACTACACATGTGTCACCTTCAAAAGTGCCACCAGCTCCGACAACAACTACGTCAGTATCAACAACGGCGGCGGATGCTATTCTAACGTGGGGATGATCGGTGGGCCCCAGACCTTGGGGCTCGCTGGAGGTTGTAGGGTCAAAGGCATCATTGTTCATGAGCTGGGCCACGCGGTCGGGTTCCACCACGAGCAGAACCGCCCCGACAGGGACGACTTTGTGACGATTAACGAGACGAACATCCAGGCGGGACTGATGAACAACTTTAAGAAATATCCGGTGGAGGCGGTGGACACGCACGGGGTGCCTTACGACTACAGGAGTGTGATGCACTATGGAGGCTACGCATTCTCCTTCAATGGGCAACTTACCATCAAGACCAAAGATTCGCAGTATCAAAACGTCATAGGCAACCGCGACGGTATGAGCTTTTTCGATATTAAATTGGCTAACCTGATGTACAAATGCAGCGAATCTTGCGGCAACATCCAATGCCCCGAGCCTGGATTCCTGGGCAAAGACTGCAGATGCTGGTGCCCAGGAAGACCTATTCAACAGTGCGAAAGCACCGGGGTCGTGCAGACAACGCCCAAGCCCGTGACATCCACTCAATCCAACGCCTCAACCTGCGTCGACATGAACAAGTACTGCCAGCCCTGGGCTGAGGCCGGCTACTGCAGGACCAACACTTACGTCATGACCTACTGCAGAGCCTCATGTCGGAGCTGTGATCCCGGCTCCGGGTCGGTCAGCAGCGAATGCAAAGACATCAAGAAAAATTGCGCAGAGCTTAAGAGAAGAGGCATGTGCACCGGCTTCTACACCAACTACATGAGGACCAACTGCCAAGCTACATGCAACATGTGCGGCAGCTTTATAAATATTGACGCTAAGCCTAAAGAAGAAAATAATGGCGCCAAACTCATAGCTTCTAGCCTGGTGACTTTTGTTGTCTGTTGGTTTGTGACCTTGTTGTGACTTTTGACTTAGAGATATATTTTTACAGAAATGTTCATTTATTAAAAAAAAACAACTCTTTTATCTTATTTCTTTTACATGCATTTATTTTTATATTTGAAATGTGTGTCATCTACCGTTATAGTCTACCAGAGTCAGCTCTTACTAAGTGTAGGGGCGACCTCTGAATGCTCCTTCAGGGCGTTAAAAGAATTTATAATACAAGAATCATTTCCTGTTGGCAGGACTAGAGTTAAGCGAGACCAATCGTCATAGAAGGCCTGAACACTGATCTGCTACGTCACAGCCTGGAGACCAGTAGCTTTTTGCCACGTCATAGGTCTATACGACGTGGCGACGAACTATTGGTCTACACTGAGCCCCACTATGACAAATGATCTCGATCTAAGGTAGGGCAGGCAAAGGCAACTACCTCGAGGAATCCAACAAGAGAAGAGAACTCTCAAATAGAGATAACAAAATATGCAAGTTTCGAGTAGTCGAGAATTTTTACGTTTTTATTTTTAAAATGTCTTTCGCATTTTGACTGACAATATTTGAAATATTATGATTATCAACACTGTTGATTTGTGGCATTGCTCCAACCAAAGGCTCTACCCTACTTATATGACAGGCTTTTAGATATGAGTAGTATTATGTGTATTATTATTTAATTAATGGATTTTTATTAAAGCTTTCATAATAGCCTCGGGGCCTCCACTTACTAAACTCCGGCCCTGCCAGTTGGCGTGTTCTTATGACCCCACCATTCTACTGGCCCAAGACACCCGAAAAGCTTTTTATAAAATATGATGAACAAGAAAGAGGTTTTTTTTTTAGGCTGTATTGGATATTTTCATGATAAATTGTCAATTCTAAACAATGACAAGAGCGTAATAATAATAATATAAACATAGACCTATATATATATTATACCTAGACTGGAAAACGGAAACAAATTCTTATCCGATAATGTCACAGACCTATATACATATATATAGATTGTTATGTACGTAACTCTTTTTAAAACTGTAAGGGAAGTCGCCCCGTGAGTTACAATGCTAGTCAATGTGTTGCTATATGATTAATGAATAGTGTTGATGTGCTCTGAGTGTGAGTCCGTGTTGAATATCAGGCGTGGAAAAAAAGTTTCAAAGTTATATAAGAAAATAAAGTAAATGACAAGAATTAACTGGCTTTTGTTAATTTTTTAAAAAGTTTGTTTAATTTGACTTTTTTGTGAGAAAAATAGAACAACAGAAAAACAATATGAGAACGACAGCGAAACTACAGAAAAACATATATAGCTCGTCCTTCGTTGTCGAAGATGACCACATTTCTCATTTCCTATGGACTCGAAGATGGCTATAAAGTCTAATCCTCGCTTTAAAAAGCCGGCCGCATATGTGGGTTATGTCAGTAGCAAATAGGCCTGCTTCTTCTCTCAGCTTTTGTTGATTCGTCACTCTTTCACCCTTTCAAACCTTGAGACTCCGAGACTCACAGCTTCACGCCATGAGGAGTGATCGAGAGCTGGTGCTTCCAAGCCGTGAATGTCGATATCGCATTCCTTGAAGGAGCTCTTCAGAGTGTCTTTGTAGCGCTTGTATTGGCCTCCTTGGGAGCGCTTTCCTGTACAGAAGTCGCTTGGGAAGGCGATTGTCTGGCATGCGGACTACATGTCCCGCCCATCAAAGTTGGGACCTTTTTACTGTCGCATTGATACTGTGCATGTTGGACGGCTTTGAGATGTATGTGTCTGGTGTGTGGTCGGACTAACGCACCTTATGGATACTCCTTAGACAGCGTGGAAGGAGTTTAGAAAAACATAATAACGACAGCGAAACAACAGAAAAACAACAGAAAAATAACAGAAAAACAACAGAAAAATAACAGAAAAATAACAGAAAACAACTGCAAAACAACCGCAAAACAACCGAAAAACAATAGAAAAACAACCGAAAAACAATAGAAAAACATCAGAAAAACAATAGAAAAACAACCGAAAAACAACCGAAGAATAGCCGAAAAACAATAGAAAAACAACCGCAAAACAACCGCAAAACAACAGCAAAACAACAGCAAAACAACAGCAAAACAACAGCAAAACAACAGCAAAACAACAGAAAAACAACAGAAAAACAACAGCAAAACAACCGAAAAACAACAGAAAAACAACAGCAAAACAACAGAAAAACAACAGCAAAACAACAGAAAAACAACAGCAAAACAACAGAAAAACATCAGAAAAACAACAGAAAAACAACAGAAAAACAACAGCAAAACAACAAAAAAACAACAGCAAAACAACAGAAAAACAACAGCAAAACAACAGAAAAACAACAGCAAAACAACAAAAAAACAACAGCAAAACAACAGCAAAACAACAGCAAAACAACAGCAAAACAACAGCAAAACAACAGAAAAACAACAGCAAAACAACAGAAAAACAACAGAAAAACAACAGAAAAACAACAGCAAAACAACAGAAAAACAACAGCAAAACAACAGAAAAACAACAGCAAAACAACAGAAAAACAACAGCAAAACAACAGAAAAACAACAGAAAAAAGACAGAAAAACAACAGCAAAACAACAGCAAAACAACAGCAAAACAACAGCAAAACAACAGCAAAACAACAGCAAAATAACAGCAAAACAACAGAAAAAAGACAGAAAAACAACAGCAAAACAACAGCAAAACAACAGCAAAACAACAGCAAAACAACAGCAAAACAACAGAAAAACAACCGAAAAACAACAGAAAAAAAACCGAAAAACAACCGAAAAACAACCAAGCACAACAGTAGAAAAACAACATAAGAACGACAGAGGAATAATTCTTTGTTGCATTTTTCATAATTAATTTCGCTGAAGGATCAACCAATCCGATTATGTCCCTTGCTTCACTTATCAACCTTTAATTCACTACCTAATCAAAATAGTTTTTCTCATTGAAGTGATGAAACCTACGTAAGTGTGTGCTTTCGCGCGTGTGTGAGTGTATGCGATTGTATGCGAGTTGGCTCTGGTTGTGGAGGGTTGTAATGGGAGTTACCAAACTACTCCAAAATCTGAATATTAAAAAAATATTTTTTTTTTCAAATTTGTAAAACATAATCGTAATGGCCATTCTCCTATCATCTTTTATATCAATGCAGCCGAATCACAATATTGTCTATTTTAAATTCCATCTCTACTTCTTGTTAAACTTCAATTGAGTGATGGCCTGAGAGGCTCAATTATCTCTAGCAAAAAACCTGGACAGAGACTGGTTTTAGCAGTTGTGCGTAATGCATGTATATCGCCAGACAGGTCAAGAACATATGGCTTCCTAAACGATTAACTTCAAGAGATATCTTTAAATTTGGAACAATTTGAGACCCCCCACCCCCCCTTTTTTTTTTCAATTTTTATCATGAGTCACAATCACAGTAAGTGGTCGAGGACGGGAGATCGAAATGTCAAGGTTTCTCCGTTAAGCTTCGCCCCTGAGCATACATAACGTATTGGCCGACCCAGGTGTTGAAGACGAATGGCGGAAGGTTCCCTCCTATTCACTGTTGGTTGATCATAATGCTCCACCTATGAAAACAATGTATGAAATACAAGCAACACTGACATAACACTGTCACGCCCAGCCAATGTAAATATCAAAGAGGCTCTAGATCTGTAGCCCTCGCTGATTTTGACAAAGCTTCTATCAACTCACTTCGTCTGTATATAAGTCTGTCAAGTACGTTATTTCTCCCACTTCCCGATTTCTGATCGAGTTGACACTTTGCATAATTATTCAATGTTCCTAACAAAATATGAATCAGTCGAAGAATTAAGCAATTAATTAATTAATGGTAATATATTAATTTAGTTCGATACTAATTGAGTGTGATAGATCTTACAGTACTGCTACGCATGGCTTGAAATACACAATTCTTCTACTTAAGCTTTTTTTAAAAAAAAAATATTTATTTGCTTGTTCTTTATCAAAACTATAATAAAAACGGAAGTGAAAAATAAGAAAAACTGAAATAGAAAAACAACGAAACTATGGGAACCTAGGCTTGGAGATTAAGCGTTTATGGAAGCTATCCAAAATAACGATATACCCCATTGTTATATCAACCGAGGGAATAATAACAACTAGCCTCACAGATACCTTCAAGGCTCTTAACACTCCTAGAATCATTTTCGTTGCCTGTCAGGAGGCGGTACTAGAAAATTCATCAGTGGATACTGATTAAGAGACTGCATTGAATTTTGTTTCTCTTTTAACGAAAACTCGACCCCTGGCTCTGGCTGGCAGTGCCAGAGAATGAATACTCGTTCGTTTCTAACATAATAATAATCTCTATTATCCGCGAGGAGATAGTCTCTCGTGTGTTTTCCTTACATATTCTTACATTAACGAAATGCCCACGTCTTGGGGAAGAGGTTGCTTGCTAAAGATATTGTCGTCTTAACAGGTTTACCCCAACCTCAACCTATCTTTTGAATGTATGCGTAACCCAGGGTGAGAAACACGGCTCCAGATTTTAGGTATCGACCACGGTCATGGATTTACTTAACTAGTTAACAATTAAAAAGGCAACGAAACCAAGAATGCGCTGCATAGGTTAGTACAATAATACTAGTAAAAAGAAAATACTTATAGTAAAAATGCCTCGCTTCTGATGGGGGGCACCAAAGTCTTGTTTATGAAGAGGCAATATCAGGAGGTACGACCAGGCTTGTGTCTCTATGATAGGTAATATACTCAGATTTAGACTAAGGACTTCCCAAGGCTTAAGGCGCATTGGGCGGCAAGCTGTCTTTATAGAGATCTGTCACTAGCAGCGCCTGTAGCCTTTTCCCAGCCGGTGTTCAATTCTCTGAAAGCATGGCGCCAGGTTATACAGGACGTCCGTTTGCACTTCCCTCGTGTTGCTCTCCAGGACATAAAAAAGTAAAGTTCCCCTTTCAGAACTTGCGACCTATAGGGCAGATAATGTTAAGGGCATCTGTTTCTTTGGATTACGGTAACGAGCAGGATGCCATGTGGCCAGCACAACGACCAACCGCCATTACTTTCCCCAATTAATATCAGGTACCCATTAGAGTTGGGTAGACTTATGGACGCCCTAAAAATTCTGAAATTCAAAACCCAGTCTTCACCGAGATTCGAACCCAGTATCCCCAATGTCATATGATTAACACTAAACAAAACAAGAAACAAATACTTAAAAAACAAAAAACATAGCTTATTTTAAGTTTAAGTATTAGTTTGGATCAATCATTTAATTAAATATGTAATAGAGCTACGTTTATAGTAATAAATGTTTGCGATTAGAAATATTTTTACCAGTTGTATTTGTTTATCACAATTTCATGGTTTTACCTTTCTGAATATGTATGATCCTATCGCTTGTCTGGACCAGTTGGGAAAATGGCGGGGGCGGGGGTGAGAAAGAAGGGGGTATCTGTATCAATGTTACAATGATAGTTTTATAAAAGCAACATATCACATAAGTCAAGTTCCATTTCTTTTCTTTGTTTGATACGAAACAAACTTATTAATTAGAAATAGTTAATTAGCTAATTGGTTAATTTTTCTTGCTTTGTTTGGTACAAGAAATAATTGCACGAAATTTCCGTTTCAATAATGATGTGGTGCTGGAGAATTAACGTGTGCAAATGTTTAGCCCGACAGAAATAGTTGATATAATATTGGTAAATAGGTATATGCATAACATATATGATGTTTTGTCTCGTCTTCTACATATCTGTCTTAGCTTCACCCCTCAACACTGCTTAATGATGAAGTTATTCACATCTTTAACACCTTTCTATCCAATTAACAATAACATTATATAAATCCTGATAACAACAGCTTGTGAGCCGTGATTTGCATTTTGAAGGCCCTTGACTGCAATTGCTTCTAATTATAGTTTCTTAATGGGTATGCTCGGCTAAGAGCAGGATGAGGTCTTTTGAAGTCAATTGTTTGACTGTCCATTAGTACTACCCTGTCGGTACAACTTCACACAAACAGCTTATGAACAGGTCAGCCACTTTCACCTCTTTGACACCCATTTGTTGGTTGTATTGTTGTTGTTTTTTTTATTCAGTGAGTCTCATCTTAAATTTCATGGACCCAGTGGAAGCATGTTGGCAATATGTTTTGATGTCAGCGACACCCTGTCCAGCTGACTTAAGAAGTTTTCTGCCTCGATACATTAAGAGAGCAAGACTTTTTAAAGAACTGATTTTATAGCATTATGGAAAAAAAGTAACTTATCAATTGTATATAATAAAGCTAGAAAATATGTCATATAGATATAAATATGGCTAGAAAACATGTTAAATAGATATAAATATGTCTAAAAAAATTGTCGATTAGATATGCATATAGCTAGAAAACATGTCGAATAGATGATATAAACATACCTAAAAAAACTGTCAAATAGATATATACATGGCTAGAAAACATGTCGAATATATATAAATATAGCTAGAAAACATGTCAAATAGATATAAATATAGCTAGAAAACATGTCAAATAGATATGAATATAGCTAGAAAACATGTCAAATAAATATGAATGTAGCTAGAAAACATGTCAAATAGATATAAATATAGCTAGAAAACATGTCAAATAGATATAAATACTAACCATAGATAAACACCAAAACCTTAAGGACATAAATGAGCTTTTCATAGAAACTTTACACAACCTAAGTTTAGATCAAATCATTAAAAAGCCAACTAGATTAAACAACACATTAGATCTCTTCTTAACCAACAGACCTGGATTAGTAGTTGATTATGATATTATCCCTGGTCTATCAGACCATGAGATCATAAAAATACACAGATAAAAGCAGTAGCCAATACAAAACCCAAAAGAAAAATCTTACTCTGGAATAAATGTAACCTAACACAACTACACCAAGCTGCATTAAACTTTCAACAAACATTCTTATTAGAAAAAGACTTTAACCAACCAGTAGATGACCTCTGGAATTTCATCAAAAACCATCTTAAAAGCATTATAGAAAATCATATACCAACTAAATACACATCAAACAAAATAAATAAATGCTGGTTTTATAATAGACTAAAGAAGCTTTGTAAACAGAAGGAAAACCTATATAGAAAATTTAAAGAAACCAAGGCAGAAAGAGTTCACAAAAAGTATAAAAAATTAAACACCTAACCCAAAAAGTAAGCAGACAGCTGCAGAGTGAATACATAAACAATGTAATATCTAAAGATAACAACAAAAACCTATGGTATCATACATTAAGTCTAAGAAAATGGAAACAACAGGCATAGCGCCATTAAAAGATGAACATAACATAATACATAATGATAATGAAACTAAAGCAAACATCCTAAACAAATACTTTGCATCAGCATTCTCAACCCCATGAGACAAAGACATAATTCTTAATTTGAACCAAGTAGACAACATAGAAGATTTAGTAGTACAAGAAAATGGAATTCAAAAACTATTATCCAACACCAAACCAAATAAAGCATCTGGACCTGATGGTATTCCAGCTAGATTACTCAAAGAACTAAACAATGAGCTAGCCCCAGTGTTCAAAATACTCTTTCAGGCATCGCTTAACCAGGGCAGAGTACCAAAGGACTGGAAAGAAGCTAATGTCACCCCCCTATTTAAAAAAGGAGAAAAATCTGATCCAGGAAACTACAGACCAGTATCACTTACCAGCATCACATGTAAAATCCTAGAACACATAATATGTAGCAACATCATAAACCACTTAGACAAACATAATGTTATCACCCCATACCAACATGGCTTAAGGAAATATAGATCATGTGAAACACAACTAATAGGACTAATTGATGATTTTTCAAAAGGTTTAGATAATAGTGAACAAATAGATGCTATTTTACTAGATTTTTCCAAGGCTTTTGACAAAGTTCACCACCATAGTTTGCTTAAAAAATTAAAATATTTCGGCATTAATGGTCCACTGCATCACTGGATTAAAGATTTTCTGATAGGGAGAGAACAAACTGTAATAATAAATGGCTCTAAATCAACACCAATAACAGTAAACTCAGGTGTACCTCAAGGAACAGTCTTGGGTCCACTACTATTTTTAATTTACATAAATGATTTACCAAATTGCATTAGTTCAGGAACAAAAGTCAGATTATTTGCAGATGATTGCATAATATATAGAACAATAAAAACAACACAAGACACAGATATTTTACAAAAAGAATTAGATGAATTACAGAAATGGGAATCAAATTGGAGCATGTCTTTCCACCCAGAAAAATGTCAGTTGTTAAGAGTAACAAAAAAACTAAAACAAATTAATTCCACTTATTTTATTCATGGCAAACCAGTAACACAGACTAAAAACGCAAAATACCTATGTGTTATAATAAATGAAAACTGTCATGGAATCCACATATTGATGAAACTACAAAAAAATCCAACAAAGCATTAGGGTTTATTAAAAGAAATTTCTATAAATCAAATAAGAACATAAAACTAAAATATTATTTAACCTTGGTTAGGCCAATAATAGAATATGCATCCACCGTTTGGGACCCCTCAACTCAAGAAAACATTCAGAAACTGGAACAAACACAAAATAGAGCAGTGAGATTCATAACAAACGAATATTCACATTTGACTAGAGTAACACCATTAGTAAAATCACTAAATTTAGAAAGCCTTCAGGACAGAAGACTCAAAAGTAAAGTAGCAATTATACATAAAACACTGAACCATAATCTTCAAATACAAAATTTAATAAAATACTCTGAAAGACACAAAGATAAAGGCACATTCCTCGTCCCATATGCTAGGACAAATTTGTACAAATTCTCCTTCTTCCCTAGTGCTATTAGAGCATGGAATGGGTTGCCTGAACTAGCCAGAAAAACCAGTGACTTGGCAGAATTTAAGTCATTGGTTAATATGCATGACTAAATGCATGACGCGTAGGACGTAATCATCTTCTTTTTTGAAGTAACGTCTGTATTATATAAGATAAGATAAGATAAATATTAGAAAACATGTCAAATATATATAAATATTAGAAAACATGTTAAATAGATATAAATATAGCTAGAAAACATGTCAAATAGATATAAATATAGCTAGAAAACATGTCAAATAGATAAAAAATAAAAAAGACATTTAAAAAAAAAAGACCAGCCCCATAGATCTCAAGGTCTAAAAGGGAACATTACTTTTTTTTATTTTATTGTTTACATCATTTCTATATCTATCTATATAAGTTATATCTCGATTATTTTTCTCTTAATTACTAGCAAATGTTTACTCCACCACACCCCCTCCCCTTACCGAGAAAGACTCCTTGTTGAGCATAGGCTTTTAGTTCTAGACTTAGAATACAATCAGGGGCGGACTGGCTATATGAGCAAACGGGCAAATGCCCGGTGGGCCGGTACCAAATGGGCCGGTCTGGTCGCGACCAAAGAAAAAAAAATTCAATGCAGACAACTTTTTAAAAAAGTGACAGCAGCAAGACACAAAGGCCCGAACACGTTTTCTTGTTGTTATATCAAAAAAATTTAAAAAATACACCATACACTGTACATATTATCATTTGCGAAACGTTAGACCGTACTTTCTGCTATGCACGAGCGGCATGGACCGCTTTGATGTCTTCGAGGTTGTGTTTGGCCTAATCATTTTGCTGGTCGGCATTGGCCTTTGATGGCACTCTCATTTTTTTTTGCTCCTTCCCTCCCCCGTCTTTTAATGGTTCCGATGAAATTTAACCAAAACTAGGGATGAGAGAGATTAAGTTAGAAAACATTGATAGAACGCTGCAAAAAAAAAAAAAGATAGGCGCGACAATTAGCTCTTTAACAATACTTAATAGAAATTAACTTTGACACATACACACAGCCGCAAAATTGCAAACCACCCAATATATTCCCAGCTCAATATGGGTATAAAGCTTTACTTTCTGCGATTTGAAAAGAAAAAGTAAAAAGATCTATAGCGCTGTCACATCCGATATTTAATGCAAGGAGATTAATATTTTAAACTAGTCGACCGGTGGCGTAGCATACGCCGCTATTTTGCAGGGCCGGTCTTAGGCCACTGCAACCTATGCGACCGAAGGATCCGCACTTTCATGGGACCCGCGCTAATTCAAGGTGTATAAATTATTAAATGTAACCATTTTATAACTTAAAACAGATTTCCCGCGCCCTCCTGTCGATTAACCAGGAGCTCCTGGAAATCTCCCGAAATTGCAAAATATACGAAAAACAGGGTTTGACAGTCCAGTGCGCAGCCATCCGTAGCGAGCTGTGAAAACGTGTTCTCCCCCCCCCCCCCCTCTTGTTTTTTTTTCGTGGGGTGACTATCCGCAGAAATAAAAGAGTGATCTTTCCTTTACTTCTTCTTCTCGTTTAAACTGTTGAGGGAAGAAGAGAATTATATATATATAGATAATTGGTCATAATATATACATATACAAATCGCGTTTTTGAGAATGTACTAGGAGGGAGCAAGAGCTTTTCACATCAAGTAAGCGCCTCTCTAACCGTTCTGCTTTCTCTTATCTTTTAATGGAATGGGTTGCCTGAGTCAGCCAGGAAAACCAATGATTTAGCATATTTTAAGTCACTGATCAGCATGCATGACTAGATTGTCACACGAAATGCGTAAGACGTAACAATCTTATTTTTAGAAGAAAAGTCAGTAATCTATAAGTAATACCAAAATGCTTCAAACGCATTAGGCTGCTATTGTATTGTTTATAGTTTTCAGACTACATGCATGTATAAATGGAATACATTATGTAATCATACGAATGCATACATCCAGTTTTCGATGCGTTATCAAACTTTATATATTTTGTAGAGAATAAGGCTTACACCTATAATATAACACATTGGCGTAGTCTGGAGGGGAGGGTCTTTAAACCATCACTTGCCTCAGACCTCATTGTCTGAAAGGGAAACTTTACTTACTGCCCCAGTGCAGCCAACGTAAGCAAACTACAGTTTCCAAATTTCATGAGCGTAGCCAAAAGGGGTTTTGTGGTTTCCCTTCCCAATCCAATACAAAAACTAAAGCATTTTACCATTTTCTACCAGTCGCTGGACTCCATTGAATAGCAGATTTGGTTTTTGACTTTTTTTTAAAGCGGAAGAGTAGCAGGCTAATTGCACTGTAAATACCTCAGAATATGCATTTTTCAAGCTTAAAATAACGGAAATAATTTTTGGTTCCGGGGCTTAGCCCCGGACCCCGCTGATAGGAGCTCACAGCGCTCCTCCGGACTCCCTAGCTGTTTATTGGCGGTGTGTACTGTCTTTCTACTAATTATAGGAAGAGAGTTTTATAGGTCACAACACCCCGGACCCCACTGATAGGAGCTCACAGCAGTCCCCCGGACTCCCTAGCTGTTTATTGGCGGTGTGTACTGTCTTTCTACTAATTATAGGAAGAGAGTTTTATAGGTCAGAAAAAAACTTTGAAAGAATGAAAGATATGAATGTAATGAAGATTAATTACACACACACACATGTGGCCCAATATACAACTCTCAAATTTCTATGAAAATCGTTAGAGCCTTTTCTTTGAGAAAAGTGTCCATTTTTTGTTAGCCCACTTAGAATGTTTCAGATTCCATGATGGGTGTAGTAATGAAGCTAGAAAACACGTCATATTAAAAGTCATCCTCGAATTCATAAGAAAGTCCTCCCTATCTATAAACTCTATTGAGAAACATCACTTAGAGACTTCAAATAAGTCATTTGTTGTGTCTAATGTTTTCCTACTACTAAATGAATGTGAAATCTCTTTTTCCTTTTGATGTGACACTAATTATTATATTATTATTACTATTATTATTATTATTATTATTATAGCTTTTATATAGCGCTACTTTCATGCTTATCATTTGTGAACCATTGGGGGGGGGGGGAGGGATATATAGGAAGTTGGTTTTCCGTGCTGCATTTAGGCGCTCGGGTGTCGAACCTCCCCTTCTAGGTAGCCAAGCCAAGCCAAGTAATGCGCACTTGGCCTCTCGACCACGCTTCCCACTAATGCATTTTAAAACCTACAGCTGCATTAAAAGTAATCTGTAGTGGACCTTCAAAATCTCCCTCACTGTGAGTACATCACCTGAATTTGAAGTACAATAGACTTACAAACAGAGATTTACTGCTTGCGGGAGTATATGACTGTATTGAAAATATACCGTAGTTTAATTTTCAGTACTGCATAACGTGGGTTTGAGTTTACATATAAATATGTTTACAAGGCAAGCTTTCTGTTTCTTGTTGTTAAGTAGGTCACTTGGTTTTCATATTCCTTTTAAACAACCGTCTTCTATAGCCGTAGAAACTGAAAAGAAATGGGGTGCTTGATAAAAGGAGTAGCTTCCCTTAGCAACACAAACGACTTAAGTCTCCCGCCCCCTGTACTCCCCTCCCCCTTTGTTTAATTTGTTTACATCAAATAACTCAAGCTTGCTCAGCAACTAGGAATTTTCAATCATAAAATTAATGTGCACTATTGTGTTTTTGAAAATGAAAAAAAAATTCCGCTGGACTTTGAATCATGTTTCGGGCGGGATCAATTTTTTTTTATTGCGACCTGTTTGGTTCACATTAGCAAAACGTAAGACCATTTTTTTTTCTGGAAACGCCCCAACATGCATTAGGAATGATGGATTTAATGTTGCTTCAATTGATTTCTTACTTGGGTGTCTGGATATATGAAAGAGTATAGTAAACGAAATGGAACGTATCTAAGCGATGATGACCATAAAATTGAACTTATTTGACATGCAGCCAAAGTAATAAGGACAGGAGAAGCTTAGAGTGCAATAAAATACACTTACCTGACTGACATTAAATAGAACTATGTCCAGAATCCGAGCCAAGTACAAGTCTAGCTGACCGTCAAGATGATTTATCTTTACTTAGAACTTATGCTATTATTGGTATGTACAAAGTTCTTTCGTCTTTCTAGTGAAATGTCAAGGACGCTAAATGGAAGTGTTGCCAACTATATACACACAAAAATATTTCTCACATTTTTAGATATGTCGATGCTTTCATCGTTGCATAAAAAACCTTTTTTAGTGCCACTAGCTAGGTGCCCGTTTGTTTTTAAATAAGTTTTAATTCAGAGTGAAAATCAAATAATTCATTTCTATTTGAATAATTTTGTGCTTAGGATATTAGGCTCTGCAATACTAAAACGTGGACAGAAATAATCATGTACCTTTAAAAAAAAACATAGGTTGTCAACTTTTCCTTTATTTCGTACACCGAATACACCAAAAAGCTAGCTATTTATAGTTTTTCCCACCATATATGAAAATCTCCAATAGGTTTTACTTTAAAAAAAAATGTATTTCTGTTTTGCGCCAGATCATTCGTGCTCACTCCTACAGACAAGTCAATAATTATCTGGCATGCTGTTGTCCTCAGTTGGCTTCAAAAAATGTTCACATGTTATCAACTATGGAGACAATTTCAATGTGTTTTGGAATTAGCCGTAGATATCAGTCAGGAGTTTGACTTATTTTTGGCCAAAAGTGTACAATAATTCTCCTTTATCCGTTTAAGTTACACATAACTTTTCCCATTACTTCTATCTGTGTCATTCTGTAACTGTTTCTAGTGAGACTTGAAATACTGGTATTATCTAAAGGATTTTGTCCCTCAAAGCTACTCACACCCTTAAAGTGCTGAGCTTTTTTTACAATGAGTGCATACAAAATGGAGTTACAATTCTATTGTTTAGAGGCTAAACTACCACACGCATCTAGGGGGTTAAATGATACACAGAGGTATATAGCGTCGAAACAAAAGTTGATTGATATTTAATGCGTTGAAACTCGATCCTAAACAAGCGAAATATTTTTTAAAAAATTTATTTGTAAAAACAATGCTAACATAAATGGAAGAACCGCACAATCACTGCCAAATATTTTAATACTGCAATATTTATCTCCTTTATCACGTATTAAATATAATTAATTATAGTTTTGATCTCTAATTAACTACCTCATAGGCTGAGTTTTTTTTATTGATTCGTGTGTTTACACGACAAAAAGTAATTGTACAAAGTTTCAACTTTATCCGAAAATGGTGAGAGAAATAACGTGTACACGATTTGTACCAGACAGACAGAATGAGTACACATTAGCTTTGTGGGAATGAACCACATTAAAAGATGAAATTAATTACATGAAATACAATGAACCTCCAATGAATTGTTTTTCTTTTTAAGTCTCCCATGGAGACCTTTCAAGATACTAACATCTATTTCTACCCTTACCTCGAATATTTTAAGTCTCCCATGGAGACCTTTCTAGATACTAACATCTATTTCTACCCTTACCTCGAATATTCTCTGGAATATTAATACAATAACAATGCTAAAGCGATTATCGTGAATGGCTGTCTGGTAGAGTGGTCTGCGCTTTGAAATGTGTTCTCGGTGGTTTCGTGTTCAAACCCAGACTCCGCCATCCCTTTCACTTCTGTGATAGATTTTTGCAAGGATGTAATAATCTTCTACATGGAAGCAACATCCGAATCATGCCAAACAAAACAAAGCTTTGAAGGTCTTGACTACTCTTGACCCGAACTTCCACTGGACGTCAAGAACGCCATATTGGTTTCTTTTCTACCCTATATGACCAGTCTACTGGACAATGTGCAGTCAACTGTGAAAAGCTCTTAAAAGCTTTTTTTTTGTATTGCTGGATGTATGTCCATCATCACGTCAAATACTTACTTAAATTATGTAGCACTTACAGTACGAAATATTGGTTTTGTCATAGGTCAACCTAGAAGGTGTTATGTCCAACCTGACTATTGACCAGATCATCAGTAGTGTCGCCAATTCAAGGCCAGGCCACCGAGGGGCGAATCCTCATTCCTCGGTTATGATCTACGAGATGGATATAGTGCTTACTTCTGACCAGTATCGTTACATCAAGGTATGTTACTCTTTGCATTATTTTAATTGTCCACAAGTTCTACTCAACAGTGATATATTATACGAGGAGTCAGTCGCGTTGATCATTTCCGTCAAGTCGTAGTAAATCAAGAACACATCCCGTTCAAGGCACGAAAGAAAGAGCACTTATTTGAAGTAGTTCTGCCGTATGAAATAAGGAATTGGCCTATGTCTTTTTGTCTTTCTGAGTATGTAGTGGGGTTGCCAGTTGAGGTTTAGAGTTGGCTCAGGTGGCCCCGAAGGAGCTTGGCCGCTCGCTAAACGCCCTGTTTTTAGCTTTTGTTGTCACTTCCGAAAACATAGTGGATTCTTGAAGCCTTTGTCTTTAGTAAGCACATTTTTCGTCCACATACCCAACAGCAGCGTCTCATGGATGGGGCCTCTTCGTCCAGTCATGCCAAGGCTAACGTTTCAAAGATTATTTTGTACTTGGCAATATTTTTAATAGTTCCATTAAGACTAAGGGGTCTCGCCAGTTGAGACATTGCTACCTAGCTAGAGTTTGGGCACTGGCTAGTTTTTTTTTAGCCATTGTCGCACTGCCGCGCATACCTTAACGGTATTTGGAGAGGTTGTCAGGGCCCGTTATTCTCAGCGCCGAAAGTCCGACATCATTGTCGTCAGTCTTTTCTTGGTCAAAAGCCTATTTTAGCGTCCCTCGAAAGGGAAATAGCCGCTATTAGTTTTGTGTGGTCTGTCTGTCCGTCCAACCGTCCGTCCCGATTAGATCTCATAAACTAGAACAGATATTTAAAATCCGATAGGCAGTGGCTTTTTTTTTTTCTGAAACTAAAGTGTATTACTAAATTAAGTACTTTCTGTCATACTAGCTACTTACATTTCTAACGAAATGTTGTTGTTTTTTTTTTAAAGAAAAAAATCTATTTAACATTGATATAAGGTTGATAATAATTTAAGACATTTATAATAGATAGTGTTGTGTACAGATACATGTCGTTAGTCAAACGGTCATTATGTCAGTATCAGCAACACTTTCGACACGCGCTCATCTCTTCTTTTCGTATCGACAAAGATACGGGTTGTAGTTCATAGATTCTGATATTCATTCTGAAAATATTGAAACTTGCTTTTTGACCTGAGAGGACCACTTCGGGGGGACGATTTTGAGTTTGTGTTTCCACACAAACTGTCTTTGTTATCTTGTTTTTAAATTATGGTTGAAATCATCTATGTTGCATTCGTTTTCAGATGTCTTTATAATTCCCTGTTTTAATGTCATCATAATTGCCTAATACAAAGACTAAATTGAAAAATTATTTATTCTTGTTCATGGTACCATTGAGCGTTATCTTCATAATAGATGTTTTAGTTTCATTACTTATTCTACAAATTTTGAGTTTTATAAATTTGAATATGTTGAACATTTTCTTATACATTCTTTCACTTACATCTAGACTAACAGCGACAGAACCACGCCAGTTGCCGGAAAATCCCGAAGGAAGAAACGCAAAGCTCTCAAGACTCCAGTGTTTCGCTGGCCCAACAAGATAATTCCTTATAAAGTGCTACCTATCTTTACCTTGGAAGACGAGCAGGTCATCAAAAAGTCAATAGAGGAATGGGAAACGTATACCTGCGTCAGGTTCAGAAAGGCATCAAGCGAGGATGTTAACTTCCTCGTCATCGGCAGCGGCGACGGCTGCTATTCGTACATCGGAATGAACGGCGGCGCCCAGTTTCTGAGCCTGGCGCCAGGGTGTGTGCTTAAGCCTATCGTGGTGCACGAGCTCGGTCACGCCGTGGGGTTCTTCCACGAACAGAGCCGCCCTGACCGCGACGACTACATCACCATCGTCACGGAGAACGTGGAGTCGAACAAGCTCAGCAACTTCGAAAAGATTCCTTTATCAAGCCTGGACACGTTCAGAGTCCCTTACGATTACACCAGTGTTATGCACTATGGGAGTACGTACTTCTCCAAAAATGGGCTTACTACCATCAGAACCAAAAACCCCAGCTTTCAGGACGTCATCGGAAACAGCAAAGGGCTGAGCTTCATGGATATCAAGTTAGCAAACTTAATGTATACATGTCAGGAAGGCTGTCCGTTTGTCAAATGCCCGGAGCAAGGGTTTATTGGCCAAGATTGCAACTGCCTGTGTCCTGGAGATTCGTCCACGGTGGTCACGAGATGTGAAGCATCAAAAGTGATTTCTCGAGTGTCATCAACCCCTGAGGTCATAAGACCAAGAACCCCGAACCCAATCCTTCCAGAACCGACGCCTGAACCAGCTTGCGTGGATGCAGATGAAATATGTCAGTATTATTCGAAGCTCAGACTTTGTCAGACCAGGTACGACGTTAGAGCCTCGTGTCCAGTTTCTTGTGGCTCGTGTCCAGAACTGTGTCGCGATAGACTTCTACAGTGTCAGGAACTAAGATACTTTGGCTACTGTGAGATTCTACAAGACTACATGGCATACAGCTGTCCACTCACGTGCAATCTATGCTATCTATAATAATAGCTCTGAAAAATTTGAAGATAATTAAATTCAGAAGCAAAATATTAAAAAAAAAAGCTTATCTAATTTAAAGAACTCGTACTTAAAACTGTATATCTATTTCCCTCATTTGATACAAAATATAACCAATAATTAATTGATTAATTGGTAAAACTTCCCATCGAAGGCCCCTAGTTTTTCAGGTCAATTATTTGGCAGCTGTCTATCCGCACGTATGATGACGTACTGACGTAACCTCACCTGCGCGCGCTCTACTAGACCTAGATTGTTTTCTACAAATTATTTTTCGAATACTATTAACGTTTAGAAGGTATTTTATGTTTTTAATTGGGGAATTTTAATTCATATATTATTAATTTATTATACGTCTCTTTGCTAAAAAAAATAAAATAAATCTAAGCGTGTGTTAACAGTTTTGTTTATTTTAAATACGTATTTAAATACATTTTTTCTGCTCTCGTTTTTTTTTGTAGAGTATGACTCTCCGATTGAATCATTTTAACAGGATAATAATAAGCAACGCAAGTGCTGCCACTTGCGTAACATTCTTCAAGAGGGTCCTTCGATGGGAAGTTTTACCTTTAGCTATCCCTTAGAGTCTATTGGACCGTTGGGGCTTCATGTAAAACTCGTCCACCGTCTTTCTCCATTCCTCTCTGTCTTTTGCCTAAGAACATCTTTCAATGGCAGACCCGTCCATTTTTTTATGTTGTCCTCCCATCGCTTTCTCTGTCTGCTTCTTCTTCTTTTCCTGGTACTGTTCCCTGAAGGAAGGTCTTTGCGAGCCCCAAAGATCTTGTAATATGGCCATAGATTTTAAGCTTTCGTTTTTTTACGATAGTTAGCAGGTCAAATTTGGGTCAAATCGCTGCACTAACCCTGTCTCTAATCTCTTGGTTTGTGATGCGGTTTTTGAATGTAATACCTTGGATCTTTCTGTAGCATCTCAATTTCATTGCTAGGATCCTCCTCTCTAGTTCTGCAGTCAGCGTCCAAGACTTACAAGCATATAAAATCTGGACATGACCAGGGAGCGCATCAGTCTGATTTTGGTGCCGAGGGTAAGTCTGTCTTGCCATATTATTTTAAATTTTGAAAGTGCTGCTGTGGGCTGTGCTTTTCGGGCCAGTAGTTCAGCTTTCGTTCCCTTATCTGAGACAATAGCTCCAAGGTATTTGAAGCTGCTAACATTAGTCAGCTTTTCACCTTCAGTGCTGATGCCCTTAAGTCCAGTTGGCTATTGTTCATAATTTGTGTTTTTTTCGGCATTTATTTGCATGCCATATGCTGCGAAAGCCTTGTCAATGCCAATCACCAAGTCAGCTAGTTCTTCTTCTGTCCCTGCTAGGCCATCAGTGTCATCTGCGAGGCAAGTTAGTAATTATTCTTCCTCTAATGCTTACAGTACCTTCATAACCCTCGAGAGCATCTTCCATTATCCTTTCAAGGAAGATATTGAAAAGTGTTGGTGAAAGTAGGCAGCCTTGTCTTACTTCAACTGTGGTTTTCAAAATTGACAAAATGGTAGATTTAAATTCTTCATGTTTTGTTAGGCATAATAAATTTTTTTTTTTAAAGTTTTAACTTGATCCGAAAATGGGTCTGGGAGAAATAATATGTTCAATTATCTAAGGGGACAAAACCCTACCTTTATTTAGCCTTATCGGTGAATACTGAAGGATTAATTTCCTTTGTTGGTATCAAACACAATAATTACAAGTTATTAATTGACTATATTTTAAAAATAAATTCATGTCTTGTTTATGCCAATAAAACAATTGTGAAAGGTTTCAACTCTATCTGACAATGGGTGTGCGAGATATAACATGTAGAAACTTTTTACCTGACAGAAAGATGGACAGACAGACTTGATATAAGCTTTGTAGTAATTACACAATATAGCTCTCGTGGAAACATAGTACAAGTTTATAAATTAATAATAATAACTAATACATTAAATTTATATTTTTTTAATTATGATTTAAAATACAAAAAGTGCATGTGTTTGTGCGTGTGTGCAGGGCCGCCTTAAATTATTGGAGTCCCTAGTCAAAGTGAATTTGGTGGCTCTGAATAAAATAGAAAAAAATAAAATAAAAGAACTAAAATTACAAAATTTATTAAAAACCTAAACTGTACTCGTTATCAATCATTGGAATCGAAGACATCGCCATTCGTGTATTTCTAAAAATAACAATAAGGTCAAGTTTCGTCATTTCTTCTAAAAAAAAAAATTGTTTCGAGTCCGCTACGAGGCCCAAGGAGGCTGCCTAGTTTGATTATGCTTAAGGGCGACCTTGGAGTGTGTGTGATTTAGATAGCTTTTTAACAAATGAGTCGTATCTTGAAATTTGTGGACAGCGAAAAAAAAATTTACATTAAACCAAACAGATGTATAAGAATAAGATTAACAATAATGAAACATAAACGAAGCTTTGTTCTGAAAAGAATCGATCACTCAACATGACATGAACATAGAATAGAGGCACTAGGATAGACTAGTTACTGAGAGAGGAAAGTGAATAAAATATGATTAAATAAACATAATCTTCGATGTAGTTTCGAACCACAAATCTCCGATCTGGCTACATCGCATAGCAACGGACCAGGTTCAAGGTTATCATTTGACATCTATATTTAACCATATTTTCTTCATTCTGTTTTTGCGCAATAGCTATTGAACCCTGGTATTGCTATTATCTGTTATCATCGAGATTAACATTACTGAAATGTAACAGAAACAGAAGTTTATTGAATGTCTAATTCAGAGGATCACTTTAATGTGTACATAAGACGTCACTATAATGTGTACATGTTCGTCACTTAAATGTGTACTTTAGACGTCACTATAATGTGTACCTATACGCCACTTTAATGTGTACACAGAATGGCCAAAAACACACAGCTACAGACGACGACGGCCAGCAGATAGATTCTTAACAAAACACCGTCCAGGACGTAGGCCACGGTCTGCCACGTGACCTCCACGCCACGGGATTGCTCCTCCGGGGTGGACATGGGGGTGGCTGGCCGGAGCCCCATGTAACTGTGCTGCTTGACCCATGGCGACCTCATGGTTAGGCCGCTGCTTTCTAATTTTTCAGTTCCTGAACCTGTGGAAGAGATTGCTCACTTAGAAACCAATGAATAAAATAAAGTGAATTGAAATAAGTGAATATGAACACTGTAGAAACCCCAAGGAAAGTTTCAACGTTAAAATGAGTTGCTACCGAGAACAATAGAAAATTCTAGTTCAGAAACAAGCAAAATTTTAAAAAAACTTTTAAAAAAAGCTTATATTAAGTGTATTAATTAGTTTGGATCAGTCATGTAATTAAATTTGTAATAAGCTTCAGATGACAATATATAAAGGGGGCTAATTCAGCTTATACCACCACTTCAGTCAAGTACTAGTTCTATCCCTTGGCAAGGAGACTAATTCAGGTTATACCACCACTTCATTAAAGTACTAGTTCTTTCTCTTGAAAAATGGACTAATTCGGAATATATCTATCTTTCAGTGAAGTACTATTTCTTTCCATTGTTTGAGATACCAAACAAAATAATTTATTACAAATAGTTCATTACCAAATTGGTTAATTAAAAAAAATATTATTGTGTTGTCAGGTAAAAGAACTAATTGTGTTAAATTTCAGATTGATCTGAGATTGGATATTTGAGAAATATCGTGTACAAACTTTTTTACCAGACAGACAGACAGAGTGGATATAAGCTTTTTTTAAAAAGTGAACAAATTAAATAAGCATTAAGCGTATGATGCGTACTAAGTGGAGGTAAGCACGCTGGGCAGAAAGTAAGTAAACCAGGCAAAAAGTAAGCGCTAATCAGAAGTTAAACTTTAAACTGTGAGTTTAATAGAGTAATGATTTTTAAAAAATCAATGAATAAAAATGCTGTAAACAAAATCAACTATTTATATGAAAACTAATTAGAGGCAACAGAAAGAAGAAATGTGAATCATTGTAATGTTATACAAAATACCAGCATAAAGATGTCGAAAAAAAAATGTTGTATAGAACATGCGTATCGAATGATTGTTGCTTATAATTATTTGGATTATATCGGGCAATTGACCTATATAATAAAATTCAGTCTACTTAGCTAAAGCAAGAGTTTTAAACAAATGGTTACCAACTACAAGCATATAAGACTTAATGTTAAAGAATATTACCTCCTGATAAGTGTATTTTTGTAAATAAACACTTCTCTAGATTTCAAATTTTATTGTGTCCATATTCCACAATGTATTTTATTCATGAAGTCTCTAACTAAATTTGAGACTATCTTTAACTTTTGGCAGATATATGGTAGAATTATATATATATATTTTGGTTTTGTACATTTGAAACAATTCAAAATTTAAAATAACATGTAAGCTTGTAGATTGCGCATACCTTTTCCAAAACAATAACACCAAATACTTAATCCACTGTTCAACAAAAGAAAGAAGGAAGTCTGATATATTGATAAAGGTCCAAAAATTATATAAGTTGTCAGGGCCCCATAACATTCGTAAGTAATAAATGATTTTCTTATTTCATTATAAAATCGTAAAAAATCACAGTATGTAAATAAAAGGAAAAACGTACAAATAAACATAAAAACTACAAGGTAAAAGTAAAAACTACAGCTTTGGTCTACTTTCTACTAGACAATAAATTTACAGATACTACTTCAATAATTCATGACATTGAAATTTAAAATCTAATTTGAGTCTACAAAATAGATCGACGAGCTTCTACCTAATGGGTCAGCAAATCCATTTAAATATTTATCATCCGCAGATTGTTGGGCTTCTGGAAAAAAATTACAAAAATTATTTTTTTTTTACGTAACGAATATTTTTGGTTGATTTTTCAACTTTAAAAAGATGGTATTCACCTGGCATGTTTAAAATAGGCAAGGGATCATTTGACATTACAGAATCATATGTTTGTGAGGGTGTACAATTCTAATATAGATGTGGTGAATATGTCTAATCAGAAATTTATTACACCATACAGATCAAAACAGGCAGACGACAACAGTAGCTTCCCTTTATCAATATTAATAATTGTGGTCGGCTTTCTCGTTCTGCGGCGTCATCTTCTCTCGTAAAGCGCGGCACAATTTGAAATAGAAAGTTCCCAATCTATAGGGCAGATGATGTAAAGGTCATCTGTTTTTGTGGCCTATCGAGGGTGTCATGTGGCCAACTCAACGACCAACCGCCTTTACTTTTACCCAACTAATGTCAGGTACCCATTAGAGCTGGGAGGACTTAGAGGCGCCCTAAAATCAAGGAATTCTAAATCCCTGTCTTCACCAGGATTTGAACCTAGAACCCTTGGTTCGGATGTCAAGTGTTTTACCACTTAGGCACCGCACCTTCATTTGAAATGTATACAATGGCAATGTCTTCGATTCTCATGATTAAGGATGCGTGCAGTGATTCCCATGTCTATGAAAACCCAATTGCAACCTGCATATTTTCCGCATCTCTTACAGACAAAGCCGTTGTCCGCTGGCGGTCTATTTAAGTTATCTTTCCGTCTTCTGCGCCTGTCTTCAAATAATGGCTTTTCTTTGAGTCTCAAATGTTTTCCCCCGCAGCCTTTGTGAGAGCTTTCAGAGGACATCTGCTGTCAGCTACTTTCCTCTATGCAAGTGAGGGTAAAATGGCGCCTGTGTTGATCTTTATAGTGCTTAAGGGGGGCACCTCTGTTACGCCGTCCTCCTTTAAGCTCTTCAAAGAAGATTGCCATTGAGATACGGTCGTCTCCCATGCGGGATTAGTGTCCAACCCAGCGCAGCTGTCGAATGGTAATTAGTGCTTCTATACTGTCCATACCGGCCTCCAGCAGAACATAGTTATGCGTGATGTAGTCTTGCCAGCATATGCCCATCATGAAGGGAGGGCACCTTAGACTAAGAGTATGGCGGAATAGGTCTCTTCACCTGGCAACAAAAATCAATGTTTATAAAGCAGTTGTTCTCATTCTCAACACACTTTTGTATGGCTCTGAGACCTGGGTGCTCTACCGAAGGCACTTAAGCTCCTCGAAACGTATACTAAAGGGGAACACAAAAGTTCAGTCAGCGCGTTCCTATTACAAATGTTGTAAATCACAAGACAAACAAAGCCTTTATTCAAAGCGATCACATCCAAAAAAATGAATATCATTATTACCAAAAGTTATATATTGTATGATCACGTGGGCAATAGTAATGTATACATGAAAGACTAAAGGCTATTCTGGACACGTCAAGACTGGCTTTACTAGCAGACTGGCCTCTCTACCTGAGTTGATGATTGACTTACTCTTAACCTGGTACGATTGATTCATTAACTGTGTGACCTGCAGAAAGCAATGAGCAGGGTAGGTGCTTTTCTTCATTGCCCTAACTGGTTTGTAGTGGGCTGGGTAGATTCAATGCAATAACAACAAAACATGTTTACTTAGGGCTTAAAAATGAAAGGTTTAAAAATGTAACATTGAAAGAAAGGCGAGAACTCTCGGTATGCCCCGAGGCTGTTGTAAAAAAAAAATACACAAGTTAAAAGAACAGAAAAAGAAAATGTTTTTGTTGAAACTGGTTATAATGAACTCATTGGGTTGGTACGAGAAACAATGGAACAAAAAAAAGACCGCAGAGCCTTAGAGCAAAATAATCTCTTTTTAACTTGCGAGCACTATCTCTGTCTTTGTCTAATTTGTTCTCTCTCTTTTTCTCACTCTACATTGCTGTATTTTGTAAGATAAGATTTCTTTTTATCCTTCTCCCAATCTCTCTCTCTCTGTGTTACTCTCTCCTTTCTTTTCCCTTTTCTATGGGAGACAGTTAACGAAGGTATCATGTGGCCAGCACAACAACCAGCCACCTTTCCATTCCCCCATTTAATGTCAGGTGCCCTTTCCCTCTCTCTTCTCATTTTGATTTTCTCGTTCCTCTCTTATTTTCTCTCTCTCTCTCTTACTTTCTTTTCCTCCTTTCTTACTGTCTTCGATTTTTTTTCTGTTATATCTCCTCTTATTCTCTCGTACCTCTGTCTCTCTCTTCCCTTCCCTCTCTTTTAAATATTGTGAACTCATCTATTATCATTGTTGATTCACGCTTATTATTAACCCTTTAGACGCGTGTGGTAGTCTAGCCTCTAAACACATAAAAAATAAATCATATTAATACCACACTCTTCTTAACATTTCTTCTATTATGAATTAGTCATGTTTGGCGTAATTAATTAAATTACCTTTTTCTTTTGTTTCGTTGTTGGAATTGTATTCCGTCGGTGACACTTTTTTAACGCAGCATCCTTCGTAGCAGCACAGGCGCATCCCGAACATTGTCATCCTGCGAGTGAAGTTTGAAATGGGCTGGTCGTCTGGGCGATGGTGCAGCTCTAACACGTATATAGAGAGAATAACAGACAGCCCTCCCATGATGAGAACCACTGCTATGTAGAGCTCTGCAGAAGCACATTTGGAGTCTTAAATTAAATTAAATTTAATCTTCCAAGGAATCTTGCTTTTTTATAAAATAACAATAGCGCCATTTGCCTTCTGGATACCCCCCAAAGCTTAAGTGAGAACCTTCAACATGGACCCTGCCACCTGGGAGACGCAAGGAACTAACAGAGCATCATGAAGCCGAGCTTCATTAAAACCCGAGGCATAAAAATAACCTTGATTGAAGAAAAGCACCTGAGAAGAAAAATCAAGGCAACTCACACCAGCTCCAGCTGGAATAGCTAGCCCAGTGTGCAGCCAGAGATTCCGGGACCACAAAAGCCTCATGAGGCGACACAAAAGTGCAATGCAAAGCCCTAAGCCCCCCCCCCCCCCCCTGGATAACAAAAGGTGAAAATCATCATATATGACGGACGAACTGCACATCCATAAGAATACTAATCTTAATATTCTTCTACAATTAAAACAGGCTAAGTATTTAATTTTGTTCTTATTATTACAAGACCTCGATTCAAGTCATGCCTTCATGGAGGGCGGGCGTCAATCTAAAAAAAACAACACGGCTCTAACGATTTTCCTAGAAATTTAACAGTTGATGTATAGCGCTAAGAAAAGAATTACTAGCGCGTTGGCCACATTTTTGGAAAACTCTTGTTTGAACTCTAACTTTTCAAAGTAAAAATAAATAAATGAAAATT